>APFE030131378.1:0-13531 GCA_000404065.3 Pinus taeda | reverse complement strand
ATCACCAACATATATATTTTTGGTGTTACAACCATGTAAAGAAGAAAACATGGCTTTATTTTTGGCCATGTGATAAGAGGCTCCAGAATCAATGAGCCACTCATGAGAATGAGAAGAAGAAGATACATTTAAAGCATAACCAGACTGAGATGATTGACAACGACATGCAGAAAGTGCATTCCTGAAGATGAAGTTGAAGTTGAAGTAGAAGAATGCTCCACATGGATGTTATGTTTCTTCATTGCGGCTTCCAAGGCTTCCATCTTCTTAAAGCATTTTAGATTCTAGGTGGCCATCCTCGATTACAAAGTTACAATGTTATCAGTCTTCTTTCTCAATTGTTTATTGGTCTTATCATTGTGCTGAATGATTTTTCATTTTTGAGACTGAGTTTGCTTAGGACCCTTGTTTGGTTTAAGACCATTCTTTTTAGGATATGACTTCTTAGGATTCTTTAAATTTGGTTGCTGCTGGGCGGCTAACGCTTCCTTGGAAGAGTTTCCAAGATTAAGAAGACCAAGGTGTAAGAGTTTTTCTTGTTCTCTTATTAAAGAATCACAAAAAGAGTCAAAGGAAGGGGCCTTGTAGTCTTTTCCTTGACAAATGAAAGCTTCCCTTGTAGAATGGAAGGTGGAAACAAATGCAGAGTAGGCTGGTCCCAACTTAGTAAGGATGGAATAAATAAGGTTACTATCTTCTTTCTTAACCTTAACACCTTCCAAGAGATATCTAAGGGTCTTGAATTTGGACAAGAAATCTTCAATGCAAGGAAAATTATTAGGATCCAATGTAAGCAACTCATTTTCAAGTTGATGGGCTCTAATTTCATTTTTAATCCCAAAAACTTTAGTGAGTTGTTCCAATGTTTCATGAGGAGTTTCAAGTTCTGCAATATGGAATCTAAGATCAGGAGAAATAGACATCCCTATCAAACCACGTGCTTGATCTTGTCTATTTTCCCATTTTGCAACCTTGTCTTCATCTTTTGGTTTCTTCTCTTGGCAAAACACAAAACCCAACACGGACATGCAAAGAAAAACGAACCTTATGGCTCGAAGTTAGCTTTACCCAAAAAACTAAATATTTAAAAAAAAATTAGCTTTACCGAAAAAAAAAACTAAATATTTTTCTCAATGTTTCTGATTTTCCGAGATCACACTGAGGTGCAGGGAAAAGAGCATACGCATGAGAAAAAAAATCCTTCCTTTCTGTTTCTGATTTGCCCAGATCGCACAGAGTCGCAGGGCAAAGAGCATACGCAGAAAAGAAAGGTATAGATCCGGTTTTAAAAAAAACTAAATAAACCGAAACCGAAATAAGCAGAGAGAAAATAACAGTAAACTGCAAATAAACACTGTATACCTCCAGATCTTAAAAATGACGCAGATAGGGCTACTGGAAACCTTTTCGCGTGAAACGAAAGGGGTTCCTCACTGGAACAGAAGCTCCGAACACAACAGAGCGGTCCTCTCGATGCGAAAGCAGTCAGAAACAGTAGATCTAGGAAACGACAGCCGCATGCAGTTTTACTGGCTTCAGATTTGGTTCACCAATGGACGCGGCCCTCAAATAGCTCTGATACCATGTAGGAATTTACAGGGTAAGTTCCTCAGACAGAACACCAAAAGGACACCGCTCACAAACATATCACAGATCAATACACCAGTATTTTGATGTGGTTAAAACCCTCAGAGAGGGAAACACTCCACGGCCTGCGCCAACGTGGCTACTACAGGCAATTTATTAATAAAAGAATGCAAATTTACATAAGCTTCTCTCATGCACGGTTAACCTACAAATGACCCTCCATGCGCTTTAAATAGAATTCATGGACCAATCGGGTGTCAAGCCACGGATCAAGTGTCGGTAATACCGAGGAGAGAATGAACCGTCGGATCACTACATATCTGACCGTCGGATTGTTACAAAATGTACAATGGTAAAGAAACACACTTTACCTAACTCTATACCTAACTCTATACTAGACCAAGTTGAACTTAACTATTTCCTATGTGTCGGAATATCCTAACACCAGATCAATGAGAAACTGACAATCAAATATTGAGATAGATCCTGACCAATATGCTATTCTTGCCGCATTTCGTGGAGTGATTAGTAGTACTAAATTGCGTGCATTAAAGGGAGAGGGAACCGATCTACATCCAACGGCTATTTTGTTATGGAAACTACGGCTATCATGGCCCTTCACAAGGAACACTTTCTATCGTTACAGTATGCTAAGTGAGGATAGTTACATTTAATAAGTCGGGATTTAATGTTTATGGAGTATTCATTAAATATTTTCTGTCAGACTTTGTTAAGTTTTTTTTTTTTTCAATTTAATTTAAATAGTATGTAGTACTAATTTTTTTTTTTTTTTTTGTAAGCTGGGAGTTACCATTCTCTATTATCAAAAAAGAAAACCATTACAATTTTAAGGTGGTCTCAACCTGCCCCGAGGGGAAACCAGTTATATTGACCATCTATAGTTTTTGACTGCAGACCAAAAATAAAATGTTTTCATACTGTCTTTCTAGGCTTTGTAAACATTCATCTGGTAACTAGTAACATTGACATCTAGCTGCAAATAAGTCTTATCATATGTCCTATACATATCTAAAGAAAAACTAAAATTTGCAATTTCTATCTATATCAGAAAAAAAAAAAAAACATGCCTTTCTTCATTGAGTCTCGGCGTCCTCATGCTGCTCCTTTTCCTTCTCGATCACCAGGCCATTCGCCTCTAGCTGCTGCTGAAGATCCTCCAACCTCTTGTCTTGCATGAGTAGGGTGATTAGGATGTTCTTCATCTCTTTCTTCAGGTTAGGGATGCCCTATGACAATTCAGCCATTTCTAAGGCTATCTGTTCCATGGCTTTCGTGATAAGTATTTTCATGAGCCAATAGGGGTGCAGGGATTGCTTATATAGAGTCATTCTACCTCGGGTGTGGCCTGGGTCTGGCATAAGATGCATCCAGTCCTCCATTTCTTCATTTGACTGTGCCTGAATGGCCTCCTCCTCCCAGTGCTATATTATTCTTCTGATTTTCGGGTTTGTTCTCTCATTATAGGCTCTCTTTGCTGTTCGAGCTCTTGTTTTTATAGTTCTCCTCCCCTGTCTTCCTTCCACTCCTGCACTGGCCTCCCCGTCTTCTACTATTCCTTCACGACAGCGGCGACCCCTCCCGCTTCTCCCGTAAGCTTTTCCTCACCTGCTTTGACCTCCCCATCCACGACAACCTCGCCCTCGTCCTTGCCTGCCTCTCCCAACCTCGTCACCCATCTCCTGTCTATCTTCAGCTTCCTTCCGGCCCCTTTTCGTAGCTCTGTTTCCAGTACCCTGCCCATTTTGGCCGCGGTTAACATTTCCTTCCGCTGCCATTTCCAATTCGGCTTCGTGGTCTTCACTATCGTCCTCGGAAACTTCATATACCAGGATGTAAAATTGCTCAGGGTCCTCCTCCAATTTCCCCTTGCCCTTCACGTCCTGGCTCGCTCGGCTCTGGTCCCCATCTCCAGCTTTGCTTCGCATCCATCTCCTCGCCGCTCTGCTTCCTTCTGCTACCATTCTTTCCTCGTTCTTTGTCCCCGGTCTGTGCGTCCCTGCTCCTTCCGTCCTGCTTCCTAAATTGTGCTCTCTCCAGGCTATATTCTGCCCCTTTTCTCCTCCCTCTCCGGTTTCACTGCATGCGATTTCTCTCATCCCTCTTCGCCACCCTACCTTCCTTATGCCTCCCTTCTTTATACACTTAGGCTCCACCTCCTTGTCTGCTCTGTTGTCCCATGTCTTCTCGCAATCATTTCCCTGGCCTTTGTCTTACATCCTGACATCGCCACCGTCATTCCCCGGCCCCCTGTTGTCCTTTCGTTCCGATCTATGATCCGTCGCACTGCTCCTGCTGCCTGTATCCATCATACCTTGAAACCTGGCGGCGTTGTCCATCCTTACACACCATCGCCTCTTCATTACTCTACCTGCCACCTTCCTCAACCCAATCGGGTGGTTTGTCCTCATTCTTTCAGGCTGTGGTTGCTTCATGATGGTCTTGAGTAATTATATTTTTAAGACCCTCCCAATTGTGATCCGCTTCTAATGACAGCCAGTTTATGTCCAAACTGCTGGTCACCTCCTTACTCCCCCAATTAGCCAGGAGGTCCGCAGCCTTGTTTCCATTACGTCTTAGATGGTTAATTATTTTGTAGTCTATTCGATTTAGCAATACCGCTATATCTTGAATAATACCCAGTGTTCTCCAGCTTTTTGCAACTTTCTCCCAGCTCTTTCCATCCTTCAGTTTCCTCAGCATCCCTATCGTGATCTGCGAATCCCCTTCTATCTCCAAGTTCATATATTTGTTCCTTATTGCTATTCTCAAACCTTGGTGGACCGCCCAAAGTTCCGCCTCGTTGTTTGTCATCTCTCCTCCCCATTTCGCGAATACCCACCTTGTTTTTCCTTTGCTGTCTCTAAAGATACCACCTAGGCCTGCTGGACCAGGATTACCCTTCGACGCACCGTCAAAGTTCAGTTTTATGAAATCTTCACCTGGGTATCTAAATTGGTTGGGGCTTTGGGCTTGAGGATTACTTTTCTTATCTTTTCTGGGGTAAATCATGCCGAATTCCATATTTAGGTTGGAAACTATTCTTCCTTCTTCTTGACTCATTTTCTAGTCTTCCTCATCCCATGTCTTTGATAGAACAGTTTCCTTCATCGCTTTACATACCTCCTCCCAAGTTCTTTCTAGTTGATTGTTTTGCACCCTGAAAATCCTCCTGTTACGGTCTTTCCATAGGAACCAGATCACAAAACCTATTGATAAGTTCCAGATCCTTCTTACTACCTGGATTTGAAATTGTCCTTTTCCCCATTGCATTATGGTTTTTCGAATGCTGCTAGGGTCTCTCTTTGTCTTCCCAAAGAGCGATCCTATCTTATCCCATGCGTTTCCTGGATAAGGGCATTTATTTAAGAGATGCTCCTGATTTTCCTCTTCTCTGTTGCATAGGCTACACTTCGATGGTCCATAATATCCTCTCTTTTGGATTTTATCCCAGGTTAGGATCCGTCCTTTACTTACCAGCCATGCGAAGATTGTTATTTTTGGCCACCATTTTCCTTCTCAAATTATTCTCCAGTCCATAGCTTCATCTTCCCTTTCCTGGTTTGTTGTCAAGTAGTAGGCTTCCTTCACTGTGAAAGTCCCTCTCATTGATCTTCCCCATCTAAGGATGTCCTTTCCTGGTCTAGTCTTTATCTTTCTCAATTCTACTTCTTTAGTGTAGTTTTTCTCTATCTCTTGGGGTATGTTTTCAAACCATTCCTCTGGTTTCCTCCAGGTCCTCCAAATTTCATTGGTTTCTTCATTTGTCCAGTAGTCTTTAACATATTCCATACCTGCCATCTTCGCTTTCTGTTTGATCTCTTGTAGGGACTGAATCTCTGCCATTTTATCTTTCTGCTGCCACGCATCCTCCCAAAATTTGGCATTGCCTCCTCCCTGTATCTCCCATAAAGCATTTTTATTGACCACATCTCGATTTTGACTTGCTAATTCCCTTATAGAGGATCCTTTTGGAACTTCCTCAATTCTTAGTTTACCTGCTGTTGGTTCTGGCATGTTATATTTTAGTTCCCATATTTTTTTCCAAACATCCTTTCCTCCTTGTAGCCATCTCCACCATAATTTGGCACCTAGAATCTTGTTTAGTATTTTAGGATCCCTTATACCCAATCCTCCCTCCTCCTTTCCTTTTACCAGGTTTTTCCATGAAACTAAGGCCCATTTCCTTTGTTGTTTAGGTCCTCCCCAGACAAACTTTCGAAATATTTCTTTCATCTTCGCGCACACTACTTTGGATGCTGTTCTAATGGACAGAGGATAGATAGGAATCGACTGCAAGACAGACTTTAACAACACAATTCGACTAGCTATGTTCAAGGACCTGAAAGACCAGCTTGTCAGATGCTTCTTAATTTTATCTATCACCTCCTGCCAATTCTTCATCCGGGTGGGGTGTATATCTAATTGGTTCCCTAGGTACTTAGTAGGAAGGTCTCCCTGTCTGAAGCCCAGAGTTCTAGTTAGATGAGCTTTGATGGCCTCAGGGGTGTTAAAAATAAAAGTACAAGATTTTTCCTTATTAACCTCCATACCTGAGGCCTTCATGAAGATCTCCAACACTTTCTTGATCATCCTCACCTCTTTGATAATGACTTCTCCAAATAACATTATGTCATCAACAAATTGTTGATGCGTTATTGCCAGATTGTTTCCCCAAGGTTTTAGGCCTTTGATTCTATTTTCCGTGAGTTCTCTTTTGATGATTCTTCCAAGCCCTTCGACTGCCAGTATGAAAAGAAAGGGTGAAATAGGGTCTCCTTGTCTTATACCCCTTGTTGCATTAAAAGTATTTGTAGGGATACCATTTACCAAGATTGAGAAGATGGGGGTTGAGATCATGCTAAATATCCATTCAATCCATCTCTTTTCGAGACCATAAGCTTCAAGCACCATTCTAAGGTATCTCCAGCTCAGGCAATCATATGCTTTTGAGAGGTCCAGTTTTATCATCATTCCCCTCTGTTTCTTTTTATTTAGGGAGTGAATCATCTCCTGAGTAATGACTAGACCATCCAGGATTTGTCGCCCTTCGACAAAACCAGTTTGTTCTGGAGATATGATACTCGGAAGTAAAGGTTTTAATCTTTTTGCAATCAGGGTGGCTATGATCTTATAAATAACATTACATAAAGCTATTGGGTGGAATCCTTGAGCATCCTCTGATTTATTACTTTCAGGAATCAAGGTTAGAAAGGTCGAATTAATACCTGGCCAGATCTTTTGCTTCAGTCTTGATTCCTCGATAGCTTCCAAGATTTCCTGCTTCAAGAAGTGCCATCCTGCCTGGTAGAATTCAATTTTGAATCCATCAGGCCTTGGAGCCTTGCCTTTTTTCATATTCATAACCACCTCCTCAACCTCTTCCATGGTAGTCGCTCTCATCAAGGCCTTATTCTGTTCCACTATTATGATTTTTGGTATCTCCTTCCAGATCTGATCAATTGCTTCTCCCCGTGCCCCTTGCGATTCAGTGAGGATTTCTTTATGATACTCTATTAGGATTCTTTCTATGCCTTCCTGCTCAATTACCCTTTCCCCATCCATGTTTTTAATCGAGAAAATCTGGTTCCTTTGTCTGTTTTGTATCATCATTTGGTGGAAAAATTTTGTATTCCTTTCTCCTTCGCGCAAGCACTATATTCTTGATTTTTTTCGCCACATAATCTGCTCTTGCTTCCTTCTTTCTTCTAGCTGATTAATTATTCTACCCTCCTCTTTACTTCGTTCTTCATCCCTTCCTTCCCAGATTATCTGCTACTGGATATCCTCCATTTCTTGTTCTAGTTTTTGCTTTTCCTCCATAATATGCCCGAATTCCTCTCTATTCCACTTTCTAATTTTGCTTTTAATTTCCTCGATCTTCAATTGAATGGTATGCATTTTCCCTTTCCCTTTAACTCTACTCTGAGTCCACCATTCTTCCACTTTGTGTAAGAACTCAGGATTTCTGAGCCAAAAAGTCTCAAAAAGGAAAGGTTTCTTTCCTTTGTTTTTCTTGATATCGATTTCCAATCAAATCAGCCAGTGGTCTGAACCTAGCCCAGGGAGGATTTTTTTTTCTATAAAAACATCTCGGTTTAGAATTTGTTCAGATAAGAGAAACATGTCCAGCCTCGAAGCTATCTGGTTTCTTCCACCCCTCCTATTGTTCCATGTGAAGACACCGTTAGTTGTGGGAGTATCAACTAGTCTCTGTTCTGTTATTAGCTAATTAAAATCCAACATGCTCTGGTTCGTTCACCTTATCCCTCCTTTCTTCTCACCTAACTCCCGGATCAAGTTAAAATCTCCTCCAATTATCCATAAGTTACCAGGCATAATTCTCCTTATTGTCTGCACATTACTAAGGAATTCCTTCCGGTCCCTAGGTAAGTGGGGTCCGTAAACCCCGGAGATGAGAATTCTTTCCTCCATTCCTGTTAACCTAAATAGTCCTGATAGAATCCTAGGGAGGCTAATCCAGTTTTCAAAAATAACTTCCTCAGGATTCCATAAAATTGCTAGACCGCTTGCCGTACCGTTTGCATCTTGAGCCATAACCTCATATACTGGTCTCATCCTTTTCATGATTTCTTGTAACTGGTCCTGATCCATTTTCGTTTCCTGAATTAGCATTATGCTAGGTTTGTCCTTCTTCAATCTTTCTTTCAGATATCTCTGCTTACCCTTACTGTTGAGTCCCCTAATATTCCGACTTGTAATAATCATTTATAACTTTTTGAGGGTTATTGAAATACCTCTGATAGAAGTATCACTCTTCCTGAATTGACTAGAGTTTCTCCCACTGCTTGAATCGTCTCATTTATTGTTCGCCTTCCTCTGTTTCTGCCTCCTTTGCCACTGCTGTCCATTCCCAGGTTTTGAGTTCCTTGAGATTCTGTTTGATCTGCTCCGGTTTCTAACATACAGCCTGTCTTCTCCTTGTATTTTTAGAATGCTTCCTTATATTGTTGTTTCTGCGATTCCAGGATGAATCTTTCATCTAGGTTCTTCCACTCTTGGAGCAGCTTCTTCATTATTCTCTCTTCTTCCGTCCCATCTTCTTTTCGATTGTCTGAACCCTTCATCATTTGTTCCACTGTGTTTTCCTAGCTTTCGCCCATCTCTACTTCTGTTTCTCTATTCTGGCTTATATTTTTACCTGTGGTCTCAGTTATGATCTCCATGGGAACATTCTCATTTTCTTCCTCCGTCCTTTTCCCATCTTCCGTTTCCTCTTCCTCATCCTGAAGGACCTGGAACTTATTCTGATTTTCAGCTGGTATAATCTTTTCTTTTGATTGCCCTCGTACCCCTTCTGATCGTGGTTTTTGTCTTCTCTGAACTTCCTTGAAACCCCTTTCTCCTATGTCCGACCCTTCGGCTTTCCTACTCTCCTCCTCCAGTATTCTTGTGGCCTCCCGTTCTCTATTTTGTGGGCATTGTGTGAAAAGATGTCCATACTCATGGCACCTGTGGCATCTAAAGGGGATGTGTTCATAATCTATTGGCTGCTGCAATATTTCGTCATGATATTCCACCTCTATATACTCCGACAGAGGTTCTACTATGTTCATGTACACACATATCCTAGCATATGATGTGTATTTTCCTCTTTTGGTCGATTCCGCCACTTTGACAAAGGCCTCGATCGAGTTCCCAATCCCGTCCAGTACCTCAGGGTCCCAAAATTCCGTTGGTAACCCAAACAATCTGACCCATATGGGTGCTGCCAATAACTTCTCCACATCTAGGTTGTATCTATCTTCCCAGTGCCTCATAAATAAACCAGCATTGTTCATGAAATATGGTCCTTCCTCAAATATTCTCTCTTTGTCTTCGAGGTTTGCAAAAATGACTGTAAAAAAGCCCTTAGCACCAAGTTTCAGGTCTATATATCCTTTTGGCTTCCATCTTAGTTGAATCCATTTCGATAGATCCTTTTCAGATGGCCAAAACCCTATAAACTTATAGATCAATGCATGATCTTTCATATAGCAGCGATAATCTTCCAGTTTATTGTTAGCGATAACGTACCTCAGTTTTTTATGTGCCCTCAGTAGGCATCTGCCCCCCATTCTTGCTTGCCATTGGCTTCCCAAGACTGGTGTGCTTTTGTCATTCTCCTGCTGCAGTCCGTGCGACCCTCCTCCGCTGGTTTCGCCAGCTACCACATTTTTGAAGGAGGGGATCTCTCCCCTCCCCTGATTTCCATCCATGGTTCCTTTCAGTCCCACCCAGTTTCTGTTACCCTTCCACCTTTCTTTTTACCTCTACTAGTCTCTGCCCGCGATTGATTAAGCCCTCTTCACTCCTCCCGGGCCACCTTCCCCCATCTCCGAAGCTCTGCTACCCTGATCGTCGAAACCCTAGCCTCGCTAACTTCTGAGGTTCTCTCCGCCGCATCGCCCCCCCGATGCTCAAAAATCGTAGCACTAATTTTTTATTGTTTATTATGTTTTTTTTATTTTTTTTAATGTATAAATGTTTAATTTATATGTTATTTTTTTAATTTAATAATAATAATTTAATTTAAAATTATAATTTATTTTTTACTTTTATGATTTTTTGGTAAGTGGATGAAAGAAGTATTTAATTTCCTAATAGAATAGTATTTATTCTTTTTTAGCTATGCAATTGTATTTATTATTTTTATATGTCAATTATTTTTCATTTATTATGCCCACGAGAAATGTTTATTGTGGAATGTTAATAATTAATAGATGGATGGTAGGATTTAATTTTCATGGAATATAGTTAGGTTATTTATGTGTTTTAAATTAAAATTAGATAATTTTTATGGTTTATATATTTATTTTGCAATGTGACATATATCATGAACTATATTGATTCTTATCATGGATTGATGTCTATTTGCATTTATCAACTATTTAATTTATGTGAATCAATCACTTTAAAAAATAATTGAGAAAATAAATTATTCTACAAAATAGTCCAATAAACTTTTTGTAGAATTATATGTTACCCCACTTGCTTTAAGGGTGATCATAAATATTGGTTGGAATGATTATATCATTATTATCACATAAATTTGTTGTGTATATCTTTACATAATATATTCTATTTCTTATTCTGCAAATGGTTGTTGTAACTAATTGTATGTGAAAAATTATATCCAAATAAATGATTCCTAAAATGGTCTGCTCAATTTGGTAGATTGCATGACCAAAATAACTTTCGTATGGTTTATATATATATATATAAACCATAAGAAATTTATTTTGGTCATGCAATATTTATATAATATTATAATATTATATATATAATTACTATCACGTGAGTGCATGAATGTAACGGTCGGGGGTCGGGCGGTCAGTTTGCTAATGCCCCCGGCCGAGCTGATCCTGCTGAGTTGCCCTACCTGCAGCGTTTATTCTGCCCCATGTGGGGTTAATGTGATATCGTTTCGTGTGAACGGTTGTTGAGGGTTTCTTGAACCATGTATAGACGAAAAAGAAGACTCCATAATGCTTCTTAAAAAAGAACTAGCCCCTCAGCCATTTTTAAATATATATATAGGGCTCATAATGCTTCTAAAACGATAGCCCCTCCCATTTTAAAGTAATAAATATATATAATATAATATATATATATAATATATATATACATTAATTGTATCATATTGGACCTATTTAATTTAACTACCCTACAATAGTGTACTCTCCCATATTTATAATATTGTATCATTGCTTTTTTATAGAGCATAATTGTCTTCTCTTTTGAAAAAATATTTCATGTATTTCTATATACTATATTTTATTAGATGTTTCATTTATTTATATATGTATTCTACTTTATTGAATTAACAATATGATATACATTCTTTTAGTGTGTAAATGATTATTTACTCTTTCACATTTATAAGAGTAATATTGGGATTGACTCATACTCACATTGACTCTCTCATGAGAAAGCTTCAAAACATGAACAAAATAAAGCATATTGTCATGTGATTTAATCTATATTTTGTTAATGTGATAAGTCCATAATTTAATAAGTGCTGTAGTCACTGGTAATCGCTGCCGAGTCTGAAATCCTTATAGTTAGTTAGGTCATTAAAAATGTTTCTCCGTTTAATGATAAATTTCAAAAAATATATTGCTGACACTGTATGAATATATGAGTACTGTATTCGTAATGTATTAAAAACCTTAGTTGAGTAATGTATTCGTAATGTATTCAAAAGCTTAATGTATTCCGGTTGTGTGCAGAGGGGGTGACAGTTGAGTAATGTATTCATAATGTATTCAAAAGCTTAATGTATTCCAGGTGTGTGCAGGGTTTGCGCTTTAGCACAACAATGTAGATGCGACATGTTGTGTGATTAATGACACTAGGAATAGTTGAGTAATGTATTCGTAATTTTAAACCAATGCATCTGGGCCCTTCCATTAAGTTTCTTAACTGTGACGAACCTTTCATTAAGTTTCTTAATGGAAGGCATATGTAGTATTTACCACCTAAAAATATCCCCTCGTATAGTTTGCCAAAATCATCACACTACAATGCTAACAATACCATTCAAACATGGGCCTCTGTCAAATCACTGGATTAATTGAAAAAATTAATTAAGTTTAATCTCAAATCAAATCAACGGATTAAGGGAAAAAATCTAAGTTTAATCACAAATCACTTTGCCAACATCATCACATACAATGCTAACAATACCATTTAAACATGGGCCTCCGTCAAATCCCTGGATCACGTGAAAAAATTAATTAAATTTAATCTCAAATCAAATCAATGGATTAAGGAAAAAAATCTAAGTTTAATCACAAATCACTGGCAACAAAGCGCTTTCATATCATCTCAACAACATGGAATTTTTATTTTTTTAAGTAGCTAGTTCTAGATCCTCCTTACACTGATCACTCACCACCGCAACTGTCAGAAACAATATGTCACAATCCATCGCAATATCGGGGTGATCGAGCTTGTATTAATGTGAAGACCTCGGTTCAAATCCCTATATATGGGACTGTTCTAATTCCCTCGAGGTGTTAATGATACTGATTCAGATTGAGAATAAGCCTACCCTAAAATAATCTCGTTTGCGAGTCCATCGAACCAATCTAAACAGCCAAGCAATGAAGGGCCAAACTGAAGCAACGGAGATCGTCAAGCACTGATGCTGAGACCCTGGAAACAACGATCTATATTTAAAATCATTGAAAGTAAACTGGGCTACTATTTTGCATTCCTATCTCTAAAAATTTTATGATGATGGAAAATTAAAAACTTTTAATAAATGTATAATATTATGAAAACAAAATTGTTGCCTCTTTATAATCACTCAATGATATCACGGGCAACCATGCAATAATATGCATACGATATTCCATTCAAGTTCTATTTTGGAATTGAGAAATGCTTCCAACACTCGACCGTGTAAATGCAAAGCACCTCTTATATAGGCTCGACCGTGTAAATGCAAAGCACCTCTTATATAGGCTTGCATCCTGCATGGAATGAATGCATGAGTTTCAGTTTGAAAAATCCAATGCCATTTAAATCCATAGACATTTAAAAAAATAGATATAGATATGATATATAACCATTTAAATCAGATTTAAATCCAATGCGCGAGAAATAGATATGATATATAACCATTTAAATCCAATGCTCCAGAACTAAATATGATACATAATCGTTTAAATCCAATGCTCCAGAAATTATATATAGCCGTACGCATACATATCTACATGCAATAACAAACCATTGATACAAATTTTAAATGCAAATGTTTTAAGTAGAAACTCTTAATAACGCTCAACCATTCATTCCCTTGCCCGGAATATTGCAAGAATGACTGTTTCGTTGCCTCTGGTCTCTTTCCTTTTGACTGTACATATAATTCATTGATTTGAAGAAAATAGCATTATTTGGTAAATTCAAAGACAATAGA
>APFE030131371.1:0-15670 GCA_000404065.3 Pinus taeda | reverse complement strand
GCAATAGTCCACAGAGCGCGGACTGAGGTCTCACTCGAAGTAGTATGGGAGGGTGCTAGAACTAGGTTTCCACACCCTGGAGATGTCTGATGAGTTCAAGTGGTTTGTATTTTGACCCTGTGCACACGTCACAATGCACACTTTCTCGTACCTCGCAGCCTGATATACTGCCTTCACGCAGCCCTACTCAGCAGCCGAATGCTGTTATTACCCAAGTCCTTACTAGCATTTCATTGTTAGTTGATTATTTTAGCCTACTTGTGTGCTTCTAAGTTATACTTAACAACATAAACCATTCATACAGGTGCGCACAATAAATAAACAGTATATTTGCAAATTATATCAAACATGCATCAGCCCAAGAACAGATACACATAATTATGATAAAACTTCTCTTTATTAATTCCTTCTTTGGTTAGAGACTTGACTCTACTCTGTGCACTCAGCTACAGGGGACTGTGTACTCAGCTGTGGACTACTAGGCCTTTGCGCACTCAGCTGCAAAGCCTTCTCCTACTCTACGACCCAAAGGCACACTTTACCCTTGTGACTCAATCCCTTAGTTTACTTGTTGTTCTTCTCTTCTTAGAGCCTCGCACTATTTATACAATCCCATTGTCTATGAACCATAGGTAGGTCTATTCAGCTGACATTACATTACAAAACTAGGGCAGACAACCCTCTGACTCTATCATACATTTCGCACTCTGCGCCCACAATTCCTAGAGTCCTTACAACAATATTGGGTTAAAACTTGGGCTTTGAGCCCCAAACATGCGTTGGGGGGGATTCCATGCCCAACAAATACACATGTAATAGAAATCAAGAAGATAAAATATATAAAAAAAATAAGAACAGTAGATGGAAAAACCAACAGGAGATCCTTTATTGATTAATTTAAAGAATAATATTTAGATATAATAAAAACAAAATCAGCAAATTAAAGAATCTACACTTTAGGTCCCTTAACGAATGCCCACATTTTCAAGGCCACATAAGTCAAATTCTAACAACTGTGAACAAAAAAAATTAAATCTTGCTACAACTGATTCAAAAAAAGTGCTTAGGCAATGATCTACAACTGAAAAAAGGAGTGAATGTATCAGTATCAACAAAAGTGCAACATATTTTAATCATCAATGATTCAAATGAAAGATACCTCTAACAACAAGAAAGATTGTTTATCATCCATCAATGCTTATATTTAAATGAAGCCCTACAAACCAAAGTTTGTAAGATACAAATATCTAAGAACAAAATCAAATACCCAAGTGAAGAATAAATTTTATTTCATACCAATTTGTGTAGCAATTGAGGGATCATGTCTTCCTTGTAAGAACCAATATTTGTACTCAAGATGAGCTCATAACAGTTAGATAAATATTTTTATTTCTTTAAATATTTAGTTTTCATAACTAATCGTAGGCGCAATGAAATCAAAGTAAAGGAAAATGAAAGTAGGCTTCTAAAAACTAGGAGTGTGTAATGAATCGAAAAGGGGGAAGGTCCCACATCCATGTCATCAAAAAATTCTACATGACCATCACCATACTAAATTAATATGCATAATAATTTCCATATAAACAATATAACTTTTCAAACTTACTATCATACAGCAGCGCTAAGTCATTTATCTTGAAGGTGCGCAACTTAATATGGCAATCGTGTGAGGCCTTTTCATGATGCTTTTGTACCTGCTGATGAAAACCAGCTAAGAACCGTTCCTCGTCAAGTTCTTCCAGTTGCATGAGCCTTTCTTCCAGAGCTTCATGGTCTGTCATACCTGTGTGCAGCTATTTGTAGACTAGGTACAATATACTCCATTGGCATGATAGCTTCCACGCCATAAACTAACCAAAAAGGTGTTTGTCCCATCAGTGTCTTGCACGTGGTTATATAAGCGCATAGTACTACAAGTATGAGTAGGTCCCAATCGTTTCGTTGTGCATTGCACACTTTGGTTAGTGTAGTCTCCAGTATTTTGTTGAATTCTTCTACTGTCCCATTGGCTTATGGGTGATATGGTGTGCTTTTGTGATGATACACCTGGAACTCTTCTGTGAGCATGCTGATGGTTTCATTTAGGAAATGTGTACAGTGACCACTCATTAAGATCTTCAGACAACCAAATCAGGTCAACATGTGTTCAAACAAAAAATTCACAGCCATAGTAGTTGTGCGTCCTTTGACCGGCTGCGCTTCTACCCAGCATGTCAGGTGCTCCGTCGTGGTGATGATGTAACACACGCTCATTTTCCTTTAGGTTTGATAGGTCGCAAAAAGTTGATTGCCCACTTTTCGAAGGGCTACAACATCATTTGTGGATGCAAAGGCATCTTGTCCCTTCGTGATGGATTATCGGTCATTTGATAGATATCATAGGCCTTACAGTGTGCTTTTGAATCCTGAAGAATCTTTTGTGTTGTTGCTCATCCTACATAGTGTCCTCCTATAGTGCCGCCATGTGCTTCTACGATGATCTGACTTCATTCAAATTTAGGTATGTACCTTCGCAATATCTCATCATTTCCCATTTTGTTTAGGTGCCCCACAATGACAAAAAAAATCTACCATGCGCACCACCAATTCCTTCTTCTGTTGACTGAAGTATTCCTTTGGCGCAGTCACTATTGTCAGAAAGTGGATTATATATTTGAAATTTTCATCCACAACACACATAGCAAAGAGTTGTGCATCAGGTAATCCTTCCTCCATACTAGTAGGTTTCTCGCTTGTCTCAATAAGTGACAAGTGATCCAGTCTTGCGTTCAATTGCTTAGGCTTTACCATGACCTCAAAGTCATATTCTTGAAACAATAAGAGCCACCAATAGATGCACGCCCCCAATATAGGCTTATTGACCAAGTATTTTAGCGCAGAATGGCCTATATACATCTTGAAATGTCCTCCTAGTAAATAGCGCTAGTATTTTTGGAGTGTACACCATGGGCAACCACTCACGTTCGGTTGTGGAATAGTTATTTTCTGATTTAGACAACCTAGAACTCGCAAACGCGATAGGGTGATTCAAGCCCTCTCCAGCCTCTTGTGTCAGTACTGCTCCTAGAGCTATACACGATGTGTCAACATGGACATGAAATCCCATTTTGGGAAGACTAGGATTGCCGTGGAGGTCAATTTCTCTTTTAATACATCCACGCTCTTCATGTACTAATCATTCCAACAGAATGTGACATCATTTTTCAACAATTTATCCATTGGCACAGTGACCTAGGCATAGCTTTTAATGAACTTCCTATAGTATCATGTGCGTCCCAAGTTAGCGTGAAACTATTTCACACTTCGTGGTGCTTCCAAATTTAGAATTACTGCAATCTTCGCAGGATCTACCATTAGTCCCTGTTTCTACACCACATACCCTAGTAGGTTCCCAAAGGGAACAAGGAATGTAGACTTCTTAAGGTTCAGCACAATCTGGTGTCGTCAACAAGTATTCAGCATAAAGCATAAGCCTTCTACGTGGTTCTTAACCAATCCAAAAACAGTTCAATCATCCAGATAGACCTCCAAGAACTTGTGGATGTATTCTTTGAATGTGACAACAACTATGCGTGAAAATATGTTTGGCATGTTCTTCAACCCAAACGACATAACGGTGTATTGAAAGCAGCTCCATTTATTTGCAAAGGTGGTATTGCTCCTATCTTTCGGTGTAATTTTCATATGGTGGTACCCTAAGAACCCGTCCGTGAAAGAGTATGCTTCTTGTCCGCCAACATTTTCTAATACTTCATTTGTGAACAGGGTGAGGAATGGGTCGTGCATACAGGCATCATTCAATTTCCTGAGGTCCAAGCATATTCTTATCTCACCCTTTTGCTTCTTTTCCTGTACTACCAAAGGGCTTACCCAGTCGGATTCTTCCACCGGTTCAATAATTCTAGCCGCGAGCGTTTTGTCTAATTCTACATAGAACTTTTCCTTGTACTTCAGATTCAAGCGGTAAGGCCTCTCCTTAACTGGTTTCATGTCAGGTTTCAAGGTGATCCTCATCATCCCTAAATCGCCAATGATCCCTTTCAAGTCAGTGATCTTGGTCAGGAATAAGTCTTGGTACTCACAAAGTAACTCAGTGACCTTATCCATTGTGGCATCATCCCAATAGTCACAGAGCGTTGCATACTTTGGTTCAGCCTCAGTCCCAATGTTTACTTTATTTGTTTTGACCGGAGCAGTGATGTCAAGATCTTCAATCAATGGTCCTTGAACCTCGCGATAGCCTTCAGTGTCTGGGATGTGGATTTTTTGGGGATCTTCATCATCCTCCTCAATGTTTACATTGTAACACTATAGTGCACAGCTCAGTTGGGTCACGCATTTCGGCTGCAGCACTTCCATTGGCACCTGAGGTATTTTGAAGATAACTGCTTTTGCTACTTGCAGCGCATCATCAATAGTATCCCACCAATGATCCTCAAATGTGAAGGTGAAAAAGAATCCTTCACACAAGATATCCCATTCACTCATGCCATGGCAGAACTCCATCTCAATATACGAATTCATGGGTATGATATCCAAGGTGTGACAGAATAGGTCCACCCATTCAGGTTGTGGCTTTTCCCCGTAGACCTTGGTCCATTTCACGAAGTGTGCACGTGGATCATCCCATCTATCATACTATTTTGTTAGCTGTATCTGAGGCTTTACAAACTGCATACGCATCATCCTTCTGCATTCACGCCAGTCCTCAAAACTTCTTTGATGCGTACCCCACCATTTTGCAAGTGCAGCACTCAATGCCCATTTCAGAGCATCGCAACACTTCTATTCTGGTACTTCTCTTTCAAATTTGTTTAGGAAATCATCAACCTCGCTCAACCCATCATACATAGGCAAATCTCTTACCTCTATTTCCACACAGCACATTGACCTTGTCATCGTGTTTCAGTTGAGCGTGGTTACCTCGTGTAACCGATCCTACCATCATTCTATCTCCTCATCTGAATCTGAGGTGCAGGAGCTTTCCCGCTCCCATGAAATCCTTCCATCCGCTGTTGGATTCACCAGTCCTACTCTTGAGTGGTTATCTTGTAGATACAGTCAATATTGTCGTCGCTCTCGTAGTCGTGCACTAGCTTTATGTAGTGTGATCCTTCAGCAGGGTCTAAACGTACCACTACGCGTAGTGACTTTTTCTTCAAAATTAGCTTCCGCTTCTTTATATTTATCACTCCATTCATGTCAGTGGCCTAATATATTCCCAGTAGCATGGGATAGGGATTGCAATCATCAACAATCTTTATCACTTCAAAATATGCAAGTGCACTCGCACCTTCGATATCCACCATTATTCTTCGATTAAAATTTTGAATTAGTGACTTTTATTGAATGGATGTTTTTTTTAAATCATAGACTGAATATTTTAAATTTTAAAACAAACCTATTAAATATTGGAAACATAACCTTAATGATATGAAATCCCAAACATCATACACATGCTTTTAGTCAATATACTCGTACACCACTAACAAAGGGAGTAGCTATTAATGTTGTTTCTATAGAAGTTTAGGATTATTTTATTAAACAATTCATAAATCAAGAGTGGTGAGATTTGATGGTACATTGTAAAAGAGTAATATACATCATAATTATTACACTATGAGTATCAATTTTATGTATTTTATTTAGACTTTTTCATAGATAAACATCATAATTAACTAATAAAAAAATCTTATTTTTAAATTTTAAGTTTTAAAATTATTTTTAATTAAAAAAAAACATTTTTTAACCACTTATCAATTCTATAAAAAAAATGAAAAGAAAAAACCAAAAAACAAAAAACTATTGCAATATAGACCTGTGTGTAATAAAACAAAAAACATCAAAAGGCCATAAACTGACGCTATTGGATTTTTCTAAACTGACAGTATCAAATCAAGGCCGATATGAAGAAGAGAGAATTGTTGTGTATTGTAATCTTTTGCAGTCAACGAATGTCGAACGTGAGGCCGTTATAATATTGAACCCTGGTTGAACTCCGGGCAAGGCTATGAACGAAAACCACAAACGGAAAATTGTAATACGATGGACTAATCTATCATTGAGATGGTAATAATGGGTACTCGAGAATTCCAACAGCCTGCTGTACACAGGTCAACAATTACCATCGGCATCCGCGCAGGTGTATTCCTCTGATACCGGAGAGGTGAATACTCGATATTTTCCATCTGAGTGGGACGGCCCAATAAGTCTGACTACTGATCACGGACCTATCTGAGATTTTATTGGGAATAGCACACAAAATACAGAAACTACGAGCACAAAAATAAAGCTCATACCCTGTTTTCGAACAAAGCCTTGCTGGCTTCTTCTGCAAAAACCAAAATATTTCTCATCAATAATACAACACAATAGAAAACTCATATAAAAAAATTATGTCCAACTCTTCCTCACCTTGCAAAACCAACTTGTAGGCATCTTGAGAGGCAGCATTCAGAGCACCAATCTGGGCAAAAACCACACACCGAAAGCACCAATCTGGGCAAAAACCACACACCCAAAACCAACATCATAATCATCTACACAAACATCAGAAGGGAAGAAAAAAAATGAAAAAGGCAAATAAAGTGAAGCCTGTACTTACCCCATCCACTTCGATAAAACCATCAACCACCCTGCTGAGAAGAGGATGGCCCAAGTCCACCAGAGCATCCACGTTTGGACCATCAAACCGAACACTACCTCTTGGCTTCTCCATTGCCATAACCTTTTTCTTCAAGTCCATGGATTATTCTAATACCCTGCAAACCATAACACAGTTACTGAACTCATAATTTTTTGATACCACAATACAAACAACTCAATGTATCAAAATAAAACCATCAAGAAAATCATGGTAGTCATGGTTGAAATTCATAGGGAATGATGAATATCACAGGGAATGATGAATATCAAGTAGCAGAATGTGTGTGTGAAGGCTAGATTGTAAGTGGAGCTTTCTAAGAGTGAACAAGAGATGAGAACGCGTATTAGTAATGTGGCAATCAGTTTGGGCCACACTGCACACGTGTAATGACCGACCTAGGTTTTGAACTTTGCTTCAACCAGCCTACTTAGGATAAGATGATATTGCATCAATAGTTCACTGTTAATATATCAGAAACACTCTCCTAAAATATTTCACCTAAGTCTCTATGTGATCAATATCTAGCACAAAGTGTATGAGGTAGAGGCAACTAGAATTTTTCACCTATCAGTAAAAGATGTTACGGGTGGACATCTTCCATATCTCAGAGAGATATCATAGCAAAGCATTTTCCATGGTAATTTAATGATTTAGAATGGGTATATATGTTTCGCTAATATATAATATTTTCACCTGTAATTTTTATTGTAAACTTCATTGAGTTACATGGGGTATATGCGCTAATTGAATTTAACAAGGTTATTTCAAGTAAATGAAATTAAATTAGAGAATTTGAGGGTTTATATTTACAATAAAATTGACCGACCTAAGTTTCGAAAATGGCCAAACCAACAGAACTTTGCTTCAACCAGCCTACTTAGGATAAGATGATATGGCGTCAATATTTTTGCATCTGGCAACATGAAAGTTTACAACTAGTTTTATCATGAAAAACTCTGATATTGAGAAATTTAAGATACCCGAGTATTCTTCCATTGCCAACTTAAATATTAATTTTTATAACTTAAAATAATTATAAATGATATAATTATAAGAAAAGATAATATGTAGAAAAGATATTAGCCAATAAAATATTATCTTTAAAAACTATTTAATTTTTAATAATAAATATATTTAATTAAATTATAAGCCAATTGAATTACATAACATACCTCATAAGCACATAGAAATCCCAAATTCTCAATGCATAATTAATATTTCCACATATTTTCTGCAATTCCTTTCTTGTTTTGTCATTGGCATTTTCTTCATCCTCCAATTGATTGTGAATGAAATTATTTTGGATTACCTGCATACACAAAAAAAGAGCATGACTATTTATGAAAATAATTCATAGAGAAATAGAAAATATGAATTTTTGTACTAGAAAGAGTTGATGTATAACCTTTTCAAAGTTCTTTTTCAAATAATCATGAAATGAACTTGGACTATGGTAATATATAATCCTTTGGCTAGGAGTAGCAACAAATTCTTCCAACTCAGCCTTATGCTGTGGAACATATACCTAAATCCATTTGTGATATTACTATTAGAAATGTATATTTAAAAATGGTGAAGTATCCAATCTTTAAAATAGTGAATATCTACTTAGTTCAAATGGTTTTTTAAACTACCTTGGAATATAAGATGTCTTCAAGCTTGGAAATTTGATCCTCACAATCAATGTTGGAAGAAGCACCTGAATAATGATGGGATGATTAACAGATAGATAAGTTTATAATTAATAATATTATAATAAAGGTTATGTCATGGATAGTAAGTAATAATTAATGTTGTAGTCTATTTGTGCTATGTTTTTGAAGGTTTTCTAGTGTATTTTTTGGTTTAAATTGTTTAGGATTTGGTAGGAATTTCCTGGAATCACAATTTTGAGTAGTAAATTTTCCACAATACAAGTTCCCCAATGGTTTTTCAAGGTGTTGAATCCATATATACAGTCAAAAACCCATTTTAAACAACAAAAGTTAAGATTTGAAATAGAAAAAATCATCAGATTCTAGTTAAAATTACAAAACATAGCATGTTTAGACAATATATGTAGGCCTCACAATACCTACACGTGTACCTTCAATAAGACCAATTCACATAATTCTACCAATTTTTTAGCAGTTAAAAGTATGTGTAGCAACAAGACTCTTTTTATCAAGGTTGAGCAACCAAATTCCCCTCCTCTTATAGTTATTTCTCTCAACAATCCTATTGAAGGTGACCTCTATCTCATCCTCATGTCTACTAACGGACCTCTGTTGCACCTCTTTTTACCCATAATTTTCATATCAAGCAGGAATTGGTTGTTCTTTTCCTCAACATTGAGAGTCGAAAGAATGTTTTGGCCTAGGACTTGGTTCAACACTTTAACCTCCCCACCACTCCACACCTAGCCATGTATTAGATTGGTTGGGTAAGAAAGGAAATCCCTCATCTTGTTGTCTCCCAATGTTGTGTAATGACCTTCGCTATTTGTCCTTTTCGAGATACTACAATATATGATGTTTCTCCTCTCGATTATGTTAATATATTACTCGAAATCCCATATTAGTCAGATATGCATGTTGTTTTTCATACTAAATATCACCAATATCACTTATAGCATGAGGGTTGTACCTATGTATTTACATCCTCTTCACTTAAACCAACATAGCCTCCTACTAACAAAGCTCCCATTAAGAAAGTTGGTTTGAACCAATGTGTTTCCTTATGTCCGTTTCAACCTGTCCAACTATATAACCTCACTAATCTAGTACCCCTTGATATGGTTCCCCTTCTTCAATAAATCACAGATATATTCACACAGCCCATGGGGCTACCCCCAACATCATCTATTGAACACACAATCGATATTATTCCCGGTGCTTCTTTTCTAAATTCTTCATCCTATCACCTCGCTCCTCTAGAGACAAGAAACATAGAACACAAACTTGCACAATTGTTGGCATGAGAACATATTCAACCTTCGCCCTCCCCAAGTGTACCTCTTTCTTTCATTATTCCAAAAATGGATGATTACGAATGGAATATAGTTACAGATTATACTACCTTTCATAAAGATACCATTAAAAACCATTATCCCTTGCCCAAGATTGAGGATTTGTTGGACCACTTACAAGGGGCTTACTTCTTCACAAATATAGATTTTACATTCAGCTACCATCAAGCTCACATGCATACAAAAAACACATGGAAGACTAATTTCAGGGAAAATTTTGGGCTATTTTGATGGCTAGTCATGCCATTTGGATTGACAAATGCATCAACCACATTTATGAGATTAATCAATGATGTGTTCAAGTCACACCTAGGAAAGTTCTTGGTAATTTATCTTGATGATATTTTGGTATTTATTAAATATTGGGTAGAAAATCTATAAGATGTTTATAGCACACTTCAGCTACTATAGGCACATAAAATTTAGGTAAAAGAAAAAAAATGTATTTTAGAAAACCATTAGTTCAATATTGGGTATTCATACTTCATTGAAAATGTTAGGGTCCCACCCTAAACCCCCTTATTTATGTAATGGGATCACGTCATAGTCAAGAGTCAATAAAGCCCATATTAATAATTGTAAGTGGTTAATCCGCAATTAATAGCGGAACCACAGTTAGTTGCAAATGGGTCGTAGTATTAAATAGATGGTATTATTAATACCACGGTATTGGCCCGTGGTATTGCATGTATGAGTCATATATAAAGGATAGAGACTCCCTGCGAGAAGCATCGTGTCTTATTTTGTAATCGAGCTCTACTCTATTAGAGGTTGCCCCCTCGAAGAGGCAAGTGAACATTACTCTCTCAATAATAAAATCATTGTTATTCTGTGTTCTGGGTATCTTTTCTTTGCATATTCTGTATTTGGGTATCATTTGCAGCTTAAGAGCATAACAAGTCGTATCAGAGCACTTTCCAGGGCCGATGGGATCTCCATTTCGTAGCAATTTTTTTTTTTGGCTAGAGACGTGTTCCGGCGTCTTTAAACCACAGGATCTATCGTTGAGCGCATAAATCTGCGAATTTGGGGAGGCATGCACGCAATAAATACAACAGGTGGTCACGTCTGTTGGACTCTCTTGTAACCCCTGTGGGTACCCCTTCGAGTAGTAGCGCATTAGACAGAACCGCACACGGAATGTCTTCCACGTACCCTCTAGGTATATCGGAAGCCCCCTAGGATCCTTTGAAACCTCACCATAGATAAACCGTTGGCTGTCTCGCGGCTACAATACACCGAGAACAGCACTCAGGGAGATTACTCGCCCGTATGATAGGGTAGTCGAGTTGTACGGCTAAGGGTACTGTCAATCCTCCTTAGTTAGAGCCCTAAACCATTGGGCCGAGTACTACTACCAGACCCTTATGTATATTGCGATCTGTAGCACCTGAGACTCCTCAAGACCCTAGTTCCCTTTTCTATCATTATCTTTTCCAGATCCGCTTGTGCAAAGGAGTGCAGCAGCAGCAGACATTGGTCCCAATCATCCATTCCGATCTATTAGATCCATCAGATCCACAGAAGCAGTCAGTTCTGCCGCCCAGCACTATCAGATCCGCCATTCAGATCTCTCAGATCCACCAGATCATAGTCGTTGTGAAGGGTTCCTATACCGAAGTATAAATTTCGCAGGACTTTTGGCCTCATTCACATTTTTAGAATTTGGCCACTGCAGTATTGATAAGGGAGGAATAAAACTCCGTTAGGAGTTTTCAGGAAAAAAAAGAAAAAAATTATGAGATCTTTCGGGGCGCTTATTGGTGATCTAGCCCATCAGAATCAGGATGAGGAGCTGAGCACGATGGTACCATTCACTTCTTGGTGAATTTTTTTTTTAGGCTGTCCCACTTTTCAAAAAATTTGGTTGGTGTATGGTAGCAACTAGAGCTCAAGCGATGGCCAATGGATGGATGGACAAACTTGAAGATTCAGTGCATAACCTCGACCTTCAGCTCACCAGACTATGTAGCATGGTCAACAAAATAGTCCCGAAGAGCAAGGAGCAAGCCCACAAGGAGGAGTATAATGGCCATGAACACAATGAGGGTGAGTCTAGCGACTCTCCTCACATCTGGCACACCCACCCACAACCTAGTTAGCGACCTCCCAAGTTGGATATGCATAAATTTGACAGTTCTCACCGGTCGGCATGGATAGCACAAATGAAGCAATATTTCAAACTAAATCGCATCTTTGATGATGAGACTCAGCTTATGTTGCGGAGCATGTACTTGGACAATGAATGGTGGCAATGGTGGGAATGGCAGCAATGTTGCACTGGACCTTTTAGGACTTGTCCCAAATTCACCAAAGCTCTTCAAGATCGCTTTGACCAGGAATCATCTTTTTTTGGTCGTCTTACTAAGCTCCGACAGACTGGTACAGTGGATGAATATTTTACAGATTTTGAAGCCTTAGCCTTTCGCACTTGGGGTCTCTCAGAGGGGTTCTACACGGAATGTTTTATCAGCAGTCTTAAAGAAGCTATCAAAGCCCAAGTCCTACTGCACCACCCTCCCACATGGACGGAGGCTTGCAAGGTAGCTCGCAACGTGGAGCATGCATTAGCAGCCCAATACAGTCACCCAAATTTCTCCGCTAAAGGTCGCCCCCCACAGGCTCACAACAGGACTCAAACACTTAAAGTCCAAAAGGTGTCACCTGCGGAGATGGCCGAAAGAAAAAAACAAGGCCTATGTTACTACTGTGATGAAAAATACTCCTCAAGGCACAAATGCAAGGAGACCATTTTTTTCCAAATTGATGCCACTGAGTACAGCTCAATAGAGGAAGAGCCACCACTGGAGGAACATGAGCCGCTTGAAAAAGACAACTAACAGGACAATGTCTCTGACGAACCAGTTATTTTGTTGCATGCTTTGGCAGGGATTTCTTCCCCTCAAACTCTCAAAATCGGAGGTTTTATTAAACATCGCCCAGTAGTAGTCTTGATTGATAGTGGAAGCACACATAATTTCATCCATCAAAAAGTCGCAGAAGCAGTGGATTGTTTTGTACGAGCTATTTCTAAATTCCAAGTTCAAATTGCAGATGGAGGCACAATGAAATGTGAAGGCCGCTGTGAAAATGTCAAACTTCAAATGGGGGATTATCAGTTGAAAACCCACATGTTTTCCATACACATGGGGGGTTTCGACATTGTCCTTGGAGCTGACTGGCTCCGCACTCTTTGGCCAATCACAATGGATTTCCAGGAGTTATATATGAGTTTTAAGCAGAACAACTACACACAGACCCTCCGTGGACTCCAGATGGGAGCCCCCTCTATCATCAGCTCGCATAGGATGGAAAAATTGTTAAAAAAGGGCAATCATGGAGTTGTAGCTCAATTTAATGCCATCCAGGTAGTCGAAACCAAGCCGCCGCCAATTCATCCTGAGATGCAACATATTTTAAATAACCATCTACCGGTCTTTGACAAGCCTTAGGGGCTTCCACCCTCGCGAGGGGAACATGATCATAGCATCACCTTGGTTCCAGGGGCCCAACCCCCAAATGTGCGCCCATACAGATATCCGTTCACCCAAAAGAATGAAATAGAAAAAATCATCAAGGAACTTTTGGAAGCAGGTGTCATTCGTCCCAGCATTAGTCTGTATTCATCCCCAGTGGTCATGGTGCTCAAGAAAGATGGGGAGTGGCGGATGTGTCCTGACTTTAGGGCCCTCAATAAGTTGACAGTCAAAGATAAATTTCCCATCCCGGTGGTTGATGATTTGCTGGATGAACTCAATGAGGCTCAATTTTTCACGAAGCTAGATCTTCGCTCAAGGTATCACCAAATTCGCATGAAGGAAGTCGACATCCCCAAGACTGCTTTTAGAACTCATGAAGGCCACTATAAATTCCTGGTCATGCCATTTGGTCTTTGTAATGCCCCCTCTACTTTTCAGAGCCTTATGAACCACATTCTCAAACCATATCTCAGGAAATTTGTCCTTGTCTTCTTCGATGACATCCTCATTTATAGTTGCACTTGGGTCGCACATCTTCAGCATGTAGATCTACTCTTGCAACTGCTTCGTAAGCATAAATTATTTGCCAAGATGTCCAAGTGTTCGTTTGGCATGGCAGAAGTAGAGTATTTGGGCCACATTGTGGGGCGTGAAGGTGTCAAGGTGGACCCCAAAAATATCCAGGCAATGCAGGAATGGCCTCAACCTAAGCCCTTGAAGAGCTTGCGAGGATTTTTGGGTCTCACAGGCTATTATCGTAAATTTGTCCGCAACTATGGTCGCATAGTGAAGCCCCTCACCCAACTCCTAAAGAAAAATTCATTCTTCTGGAATGAGGAAGCACAACATGCCTTTACAGCTCTAAAAAATGCCATGTGTTCCACTCCAGTTTTAGCACTACCTGACTTCACCAAATCTTTTGTCATTGAATGTGATGCTTCGGGTACAGGTATTGGGGCGGTCTTAATGTAGGAAGGGCGATCGTTGGCCTTCACAAGCCAACAACTCAGTGGGAGGAATCTAGGCCAATCTACCTACGAGAAGGAAATGATGGCCATCTTACATGCAGTCAATACCTAGCCACCTTACTTATTGGGGCGACGTTTCCAAATCCGCACAGATCATCACAGTCTTAAATATTTTTTGGAGCAACGCTTATCCTCCCCACAACAAAATAAATGACTAGCCAAAATGTTGGGATATGATTTTGAGATCATTTACAAGAAAGGGAAAGACAATAGTGTAGCAGATGCATTATCTCGCCAATTTGAGGAGGAAAGTACCCTGCTAGCAATTTCCCTCCCCATTCTAGAATGGATTGAAGCAGCTCGCAGGGAATGGTTTTCACACCCCGGGCTCTCCCAACTCATTTCTCAATTGCAGGCAGATCCAAATTCCACCAAGCACTACTCGTGGCAGGATGATATTCTTCGCTGTAAGGACAGAGTCATAATATCACCAACATCCACCCTCAAAAGTCACATTTTGGTAGAATTGCACTCATTTCCCATTGCAGGACATTCGGGCTTTTAGAAGACATATGCTCGCACCAGAAGATCATTTTTTTGGACAGGCATGAAAAAGGACATCCTTACCTTCGTAGCAGAATGCAATGTCTGTCAATGCCACAAAGGGGAAACTGTCAACACACCAAGCACATTACAACCATTTCCCATTCTGGCATCAATTTGGACGAAGGTTTCTATGGATTTCATTACAGGTCTTCCAAAGTCAGGGAACAAGTCAGTCATCATGGTGGTTGTGGACCGATTGTCGAAGTATGCTCATTTCTACGCTCTACCCCACGCGTTTACACCAACTTTGGTTGCTCAATATTTCATGGATCAAATCTTCAAATTGCATGGCATGCCCACTTCTCTTGTGTCTGATTGCGACCCGATCTTCACCAGCAATTTTTGGCAAGAACTCTTCATAATACAAGGCACTCAACTAAAACTCAGTACTTCCTATCATCTGCAAACAGATGGTCAAACTGAAGCCGCCAACAAATGTATAGAAACCTACCTTAGGTGTTTCACTTCAAAAAAGAAACGCCTTTGGGTACAGTGGCTACCTCTGGCTAAATGTGGTATAACACCAACTATCATGCCACCACCAAAATGACTCCCTATGAAGTAGTACATGGTCAACTCCCGCCTTCACCTACTTTATATCTCAAGGGATGCTCAAAAGTACAAGTAGTGGATCAACTCCTACAACACCGCGCAACCATGCTCGCCCATCTTTGAGAGAATCTTCATCAAGCTCAGAACCACATGAAGCAACAGGTAGACCAGCATCACTCAGAGCGCCAATTTCAATAAGGGGATCAGGTCTTTTTACGGCTCCAACCATATAAGAAAACATCACTCAAAGACAAGGGGTGTCAGAAACTCTCTCCCAAATTATACGGACCATATCAAGTACTTCAGCGCATTGGAGAAGTGGCCTACAAGTTGACCTTGCCACCTACTGCAAAAATCCATCCAGTTTTTCATGTCTCATGCCTCAAGAAAGTGATTGGGAACAATTGTAGAA
>APFE030131366.1:0-13877 GCA_000404065.3 Pinus taeda | reverse complement strand
AGCACGCGGCGCGATTATTCTTCTGAGTGCGTACTTTCTGAGAAGTACGCGGCGCGATACTGTTTTTGGGTGCGTACGGTACGCAGTTCAGTAAAAGGAGCAGAGCGTGGCCACGCAGTCCAGAAGAAGGAGATCTACGGGTATACGCAGAGAAGCAGAAGGTGAACTGCGTAGCAACGCAGGCCAGTAAAAGAAAAACCGCGTATCTGTGTTAAGATCTTCTGTTGGTTGAATTTTTCTGTTGGAAAGGTGTTCTGGGTTCTGTTCTGTTACTGTTGATCTGGTTATTACAGCTGACTGTATAATTTATATGTACTTGATGATCATTTGATGTATATGGATCCAGTTTGAAAATTTATGAAAAGTGGTCCTTGAAAAGAAGTAGGGGGTTGTAGCTCCCTTTCAGGAGAGGCTGGAAAACGAGAGAGAGTTGTAGCTCTCAGCAGGTTGCAGCCTGCGTACTGGTAAAGGACTGCACCAGTACAAGACCATTGTAAAAGGAGTTTCTAATTTGAAAGAAGATAGAGACATATTGCAGCAGGTGGTTTTCACCCACATTGGGTTTCCACCTTATATCTGGTGTTCTTTGATGTGACTGTCTGTTTTTATTGCTCATTATTTTATGGTACTGATATGCAAAAATAATTCAAAGTGTAAATAAGGAAGATTTGTTAAAAGAACTAGATAATACTTATTCACCCCCCTTCTCAGTATTATTTTCAACACACATTGTAATTGCTACCTTTCTCTTAGTTTTGATCATTTGAAAGCAATAGAATGAAAGAGTCCTCTTATCGGTTTAGCGAACTGATTTATGAAGTACCTCAAATCTTTCAACCATGCACTCTTTGATGCTCCAAATGTCCTCTCTTCACTCCCAACAACTTCTCCGCAATGTTCTGAAAGGGATTTGCAAAGACAAAGACAAAACAAGAGATCAGAGTATACAAGATATAATAAAAGAGATAATGAAATAATTAACCAATTATACAATGCAAAATTATCAATTATGCAACCAAAACTCATGTAGGTGATCAAGAAATCCTATAAATCAAATCAATAAAGATTTAACTGAGAAAGAAAAAATGCTTATATTCATAAAACTAGAGAAAATCCATACAACCATGTAGACTTGATGTAGCAAATCCTCTCTGCAATCTCCAACCCTCTCCCTTGCAAGACAAGCCTTCCAACCTAATATCAATAGCATAAACCTACTTCCAACAATCCTCTCTCAAACCTGGGACCTATAATGGCTTTATAGGCCAAGGATGAGAAGTTATGGATCCATTCTCCAAGGGATGAGATCCACTATTAGTGGGATAGAAATACAACAAAGGAAGGGGAGTTACTCCATGATGAGAGGGATCAATACTGAATAGGCACTCATTCAAAGCTTTTTGGTTGGGATAGATGCTACCAACAATGATTCTAGACTTTCATTTTTATTTTTACGTACTTCAAGTCATGTTCGCAGGTCATAGTGGAAGACAATGCGTACTTTTGCGCAAATAATAATGGTCTTCCTTGGGTATACATAGGAAGTCACTAGGAAACTGTAAAAATAGCTAAAATCAAGGTTTTGTACCATAGGATCTAGAAATTCAACTTTCTTTGGGATGATTTAGTTTCAAACTCTGCAGGGTGGTGCTCCGGAACATGTGTAGATAGCAAGAGATCCAAACCAATGGTTGCTTGCCTAATGTGACAAAATGATGTGTAACAATGAGTCAAAATGCATTCTTGAATATCATCCAATAATAATTCTCCTCACTGCTAATTTGACAACTAAATTATAATAAATTATATATATGTGTATGTGTGTGTTGTTAACTTAACTCCCATTTAAAACAACCACAAATAATAATTAATTATATTTTAATCACTACTACTTTATACACTTTAGTCATTCTAAATATTCTCACACAATAATATATATAAATATATATATATATATATATATTTATATATATTATTCAACCACCTTCTGAAAAAATAAAAAAATCATAAAATAAATGTGTGACTTCTTAATAACAACCATAGAGGAGTTCATCAAAGTTAGATATTAAAAGATAAGGACATGCAAACAAAGTAAACTCTCTTTCACTCATGAAAAAACCTTTAAGTGTCTTCGAGTTGATGAGAACACATTAAATTATTAATTAAAATCCATGTAGGGGAGGGACATCAATATCTGCATGTGCTCCCTGCGACGAGGTCTAACCACGTGGAATACCAACTCACTGTCATATGGCAGGCATCCAACATGTTCGTTCACGTGTCCTGGTGGGTGGCCGCATTAAAAACCGCCAACCACTATTTGTCCAGAGTTTATGATATTTTGTTTTCCAAGGGTTCTTCGATGCCTTGCAAATTCTTGTTCAGGCTTGGTGTGTGGCCATTGAGCCACCTTGACTGTTGTTCATCCAACGAAAAATTATGGTTCAATTATGCATGCTTGCCTATGTTGCTCAAGGGTCGTTGTATGTATAGGTTTGTGGGGGTTTTACCATTGTTCTGGTGGATGTTATACCTAGTTTGTGGGGTGTTTACAATTCAGCTTGAGGTTTTTTCACCTAGTTCGTGTGGGGATTTATCGTTACAAATTTCGTTGTTTTGTTTGGTTCGAGGGGGGTTCACACATCTGCCTATCATTGTTTCGCCTGGTTCATTGAGGGTTTACAGTCAGGCCTATTATCTTAGTAAATTGTGCGGGAGATGGAATGTAATGGAGCTTGTGGGAGATTCTGATAGCATGTTGTTTTTGTAGTTTTATGGGTGAAATTGCTGCAAATTTTTCAACTGGGTGCTCCAAAACTAATTTTGTTCTGTTTTTGTTGTAGGTAATTGCTCTATCTATTGTAGAAGTGATATGGTGAGGTTTATAGTGGAATTTTGGAATGGCGGTGGCTTCTTCGACTCTCTAGTAGGGTAACATTTTCCTACCAGCCACACTCTATGTTTTTCAACACATTTGATCCACTGTTTGGAATTTTAGCTCATTCTTTGGGAATTTCAACTTGTTCTTTGGGTATTTTAGTAGGGTTTTACAAAATGTGGCTCTCTGTGTTTTTCAACACATTGAATCCATTGTTTGATTGAGAATTTTAGCTCATTCTTTAGGTATTTTAGTGTGGTTTTTAAAAAAATTGGGTATTTTAGTAGGGTTTTAAAAAAAATGTTTTGGGTGTTTTAGTATGGTTTTACAAAATTTGGTTCCTTGTTTTATTCAATACATTTAATCCACTATTCGGTTGGGAATTTTCTCTCATTCTTAGGTATTTTAGTATGGTTCTTAAAAAAATAGGTATTTTAGTAGGGTTTCTAAAACAATGTTTTGGGTATTTTAATAGGGTTTTAGAAAACAAAATTTTATGCTATGTGTATTTAGGGTTTTGGGTAGGGCTCTGAATTTTTTGTTTTGAAATCAAGTTCTAGGGATCGGTCTCCTTCTTTTTCGTGTCAATGGTAGAATTACTACTTTGAGTGTAGCTTGTTAATGCACTTATGTCCGTCATGAAAATCTTTGTTGGGCCTTCAGACAGAGTGAGACCTTGAAGAAAATGTTTTTACTTTAGACCTCCTTATACTTTGAGTGTCTTTCTTTGTAGCCACCTTCTTCTCCTCTTTACTATTTTCTGTGATACATTTTCCAATTCTAGGTGAACTTTGTAGCCTAGAATTTCTCTTACCAGACGAACTAGAAAGCTTTCTAAGAGCATATGCGGGTTAAGTTTTAATTTCATTGTGGCTTTTAGTTTGATTATCTTGAGAACAAGTAAATACCAATTGTCTATGGAAGTGCTTTGTTGGTGGCATTATGGGTCTCGTCATGACTCCAATGTTAATTCTTCCAATGGCATTGTGGGTCTCAACATGATTCAAAAATAAGTTGTGGAACTATTGTCGTTTGACATTATCTTAAATTATTATTATCTTGGTAGCTTTTATTATTCTTATTCTTTTATTATTCTTATTCAAGTTTATCTATAGAATGAGATGTAGCTTCAAGTTTATCTATGATGAGAGTAGCTTCAATTTTATCTACGATGAGAATAGCTTATGTGATGAGAGTAGCTCCAAGTTGTATTTATTCTTCAACCTGTGATGAAAATTGCAACGATTTTTTTAATTACAAACTTTGAACCATTCGTTGTTTAAGTGAACGAAAATAATTATTTGTACATGACCATGTAGAATTGACTCTTACTGACATCATATTTGAATACCATTAATATATTAGTGTCAATAAATTTTGTGATGAGAGTAGATTATTCTTTATTAAGTTTATCTGTGATAAGAGTATCTTCATGTTGTATTTTTCATATGATTTGTGATGAAATTGCAAGGCTTTTTTTAATTACAATCTTTTAACCAATTTTTGTTGATTTGAAGGAAAATTGTTCTTTGTTCATGACCATGTAGAATTGACTCTCTCTGACACCATATTCGAATAAAATTAATATATTAGTGTCAATAAATTATGTGATAAGAGTAGATTATTCTTTATCAAGTTTATCTGTGATGAGAGTCATCATTCAAGTTGTATTTTTCTTCAATCTATGAGGAAATTGCATGGCTTTTTTTAATTACAATCTTTGAACCAATTGTTGTTGATTTGAAGGAAAATAATTCTTTGTTCATGACCATACAGAATTGACTCTCGCTAACACCATCTTCGAATAACATTAATATATTAGTGTCGATAAATTATACCCTGTTACATGAATATGTATACAGTTTGTTGCAAGTTTAAATAAAATTTATTAAACAAAACCTAATCTTGAATATCAGTAATAATGTTGGGTGTAGGTGAAACTTGAATATAATTAAATTCCATTATCTTGCAAAGTGTATTGCTTGTCAGACTGTAAACATCTAGTAGTTGGTTACGGGAGAGAACATCCTATGTGGATGCATGAGAAAACATTCTATATCATACCCAAATCAGTCATGCATATATTATATCGGTATACAAAATGGTCATCCTTACAAAAATACACATCCTAATATGGTTACAAAAAAAAATGACACCCCTTTTCTTGATGGCCTCCAGAATCTTCATTCATTGTGTGGTATGATTTCTTGTCATCCACCATGTTTTGATCGCATTTTCTTCTCTAGTAATAACAAGACAATTATGAATTTGTTTGATTTTTTTTTTTAAGTTTTTGATTCAATGGATTCAAGACATATCAACAAAATCCACATCATAATGAGGTTATAACAAAAAACATGTCACACCCCTATTCTTGATGGCCTCCAAAACTTGCAATGCCCAAACTTTTTGAGTTCCCTGCTTGATCCAAGTAGGTTGGCCTACCTAATAATGGCTAATTAGGATGTGTTTCATTGCTTCCATATGACTGAGTCCAATTTCTCCCTTGTAGCCATGGAGGAATTAAGTGCCCATAACTCACACTTATGCAACTACTAACCCCTGCATTAAGTGGAGGTGCCTGATAAGCATACATAGGATTTCCACCTACATTGGTAGGAATATAGCAAGTGGGTAAACCTCCATTTTGATATTGAAGCACTTGAATGTTTAGGTCTTGGAATAATGGTGTATTATTTGCAATTTGGTCCAATGTGGTTGACATCATCCCAGTTTCATTAATTGTCTTTGCATCATTGTCAATTGTCATCCTTTGTTCTCTTTGAAGCATTTGTTGAGCCTTTCTTGCTTCCTTTTCCTGCCTTGCCATTTGTTTTTTATGGTCCTTCTCTTGCCTTACTTTCTCTCTTTCAAGCATTTCCTCTGCTTAAAGTTGTGCTGCAACAATCCTTGTTTCCTTATTTTCCTTGGATAAATCCTTCTTTTTTTGTTTTAATTCTTGAATGTCAAGTTTTTTTCTTTTCAGACTCAACTAATAGGGCTATATATTCTTTTGAGATAACTGTGAATTTCAACCCAAACGAAGACCACTTGGTGTTCCATGTTTTTTTTTCATTGAAACTATCTTTACTAGTAGCTTTAGGAACCAACCTAGTAACTTCTCATTCCTTGCCACCTGCATGTCATTCGTTGACACTTGCCTTTCAATATTTGGGACAACTGATTGAACTATATTGTTCTCTTCATATGATTCCTCATTATGTGCACTATTTTCTTCCACTGATCTATTTCCCACAAAAAAATGAACACTTTCATTGTTGAGTTCTACTAGTTGTGAAGGCATGTTCAAGATTTCTTCATTTTTTCTTGAGACACCATATTTGTTTATATTCATCATGGCTTCTACCTGTTATCGGGAAATCTAGTGTCCATTTAGAGTTGCTAGTCCCACTAAGATGGGTAGCTATCTTAGAAACAAACAAACTAAAGTTAATCTCGTTTTCCTTTATGATAAGTAGATAGGAGAGAAGCAGAGAATACCAACCTTTATCCTTCGCTTGGTTCCTTGCTTGTTCTCTCTCCCCTCTAACAGATCTTTGATGCTCCTTCCTTGCTTACTCCGCTTCAAAGAGCACCTATAAAGTCAAAGCAACATAATATCTTCAAAGTACAGAGATCTACAATCATAAACAATATAGGACTAGATATATATTGACCACACAAATGCATATATCATCAAACATACAAGATTGTGGAAGAAAACTTGAATAGCTTTATTGATAGAAAGAGTAGAAGAGAGGATTAAAACCCATTGATCTGACCCAGCGTCATCCTCCCAGCATGAAAGCCCTTATTCACCTCATGAAAAGATTAGATCACCCAACACTATGATTTTCCACCAAGAAACCAACAACACTTCCTTACAAGATACAAAATTCCAGCCTCTGGATCTCTGGGATGAGGAATCCATATATAGATGTTTGCAGGGGGGTGAGTCAGCTTATGGGATTTTGATTAGTTTCCTCTCTATGATAGTTCTTGGTTCCACTTAGAGATTCATGATCTCTTACTATCCCTGGGCGAATTCAGAGAGGCAAGTGTCACAGGAGAAGTTTTTGGAAGATTCCATGATCATCCACCTTGAAAATTGTCTCTACCATTTGTCTACTCTCACCCATCACACCCTATAGAATGGCTTTTCAGTATGCATCGCACTTTTTGCATGTGGCAGGTGAGATGCATCGCACCCTTAGCACTGAGTAGTCTGTATGGTCCAGTTTTAACCAGTTCTAAGAAGTTTTCCATGGAGAACTTCTGGGAGATGATGTAATCAGCTGAACTTGTTCCTTTAGGGTATAAAACACCACTTTTAGGGACTCAGAAGCCCTTGGTTTATGGACATATATGATTGGGGTTGCAGTGCCCAAATATGTCTATAGCAGTTTCCCCCTAAAGCATGAGGTCGTAAATCTTTTGATGTTCGGTGAAATGCTCTATCATGAGGATCCAAGGTCTTTCAAACTGGAAGGCAACATGTAATAAGATACAATACAATACATTATCTTCATAATATTTTCATGATCTAGCTGAGGCAGGCATTTCTATGTTCAGCTTTATAAATTCTTTTTCATGTACATAGGACAGACAACCGTCTGTGTGGCAGACTGATGATTCTAATAGAGTCATCATCCTTAGATTTGGATGATCATCAGTAATGATGTACATTTGATGTCTTTATTTTCCTGAATATTTCGCAGCCCAAATGGATGAAACTAGATCTGGGGTCTTCAAACTCGTTCAATCTTCACCCGAAGTACAAGTCGATCCATGTGAAAAGATGTTCTGGAGTCGAACATGGAAAGACATCGCCTAATTACCAGCTAATGATGTAAGTTGTTAACAGGCGTGAGAAGAATCACCGATAATGATAATGACCCTCAAGGTACGACAGTACAATTCACGTGGTGTGAAAATGGGACTTGGCGTCGAACACCACGCAAAATCTTTCAGTGGAAGGCCATTGATGTAAACCTGTCGCAAAAAGTGAGAAACTTTCCATTGAGGAATGCAAGCTTCAAAGTACTGAAAGGGTTGTTCCTAGGTCGACTTCTTGGATAATGAGCTGTCATTGACAAGAAGCGACCCGTCGTAGGAGGGTATTAATGAATCCCACATCTACGACACAGAACGGAGCAAATGATTTTGTGGAGGTGAAAACAATCTGATGATACATGGTTCAGGGTGGCCGTCATGAAAGAATGAAGGGTGAAGGTATTGCAACGAAGAGGCACAAGCTGGATTGGTGAATTCTCTGAGCGACTTCTCTTAAACATATCGGCAACACTAAAATGGATTGGTAGTGTTAACCCCAAAAATGGATGGTACGGTGGACAAATGGTAATATGACTGGTGAACGGAATAACCCAACCCAACTCAATCATGGTGATGGAGTGAAAGTGTCATGTTCAAGAGCGATTTGCTACCAATAAGGTTTCTTCAAGTTTTCTTCCCAAATTTTCCCCAGTCATTGTTAACCAGTACCTCTTTATTTTTTTCAAGCTCGAGGAGAATAACATATGCTTGTTCTATAATTTTCCCTTCGGGCAAACCCGTTGCTATGTTTTAACGAGCCTAACGACAGTGAAACTCGTTCTTATCTATATAGACAAGTTTTTCGCTATTGGTTTTAACGAGTTTAATGACAAAGATAACTCGGTCCTTTTTCAATTTTAGAGAGTCTGAAAAGGGACGGAAAGGAAACTCTAGTAATCCTTTTTCATCATATAATCCCTTAAGTCTGAAAAAGTATAAAATAATACAAAATGGATGAATTTTCGATAGTTTTAACGAGCCGAACAAAACAAGCGCTCGATATTTTTGTGTAATAATCCCTCAGGTCCAAAAATATTAAAATCTAGAGGAGGGATAGCACTTCTGATAGTTTTAATGAGCTGGAGAGGCCAATTGCTCGGAAATCTTTTCATATTTTACAAGTCAGATGAAAAGAGCTTAAAGAAGACTCGTTTTTTGAGGAACAAGTGATATTTTTAAGTAGCAGTTGGTTCCAAGTAAGGTTTGGAATTTTCTAATCACAACAGTGTTACGAGGATGGCTAACAGAATCACTCATCGCAGTTGTTCCTCAAAAAGGTAAACAATCAAATGGAGGCGTATGATCAGCTAAAACAGAGTGGAGGTGATGGTAAGAACACGACCAAGGCTCAAAAGCTGATGATAATGCATTCACAATGGTTATTTACCAGAGATAGGTTCATTTTTTAATGAGCTTAAACTTTGGTGGAACATATGCTCATTTCTTAGGTTTAATTTTTAATGAGCTTGAACTTTGCGTAAAACTGCTCGTGCCAGTTGTATAATAAGGATGTCTCATTGATAGGTTCAATTTTTAGGGAGCTTGCACCATTTGAAACTTTGCTTTGAATCCTTTCTTTATGTAAGCTAGGAACGACCAATCCTACGGGTTTAAAGGGTTAAAAATCTACAAACTAAGAAAATAAATGGTCGCTTTTCACTTTCCATGCGAAAAGGTTTGCATGCCCCCAGGTATAATGAAGTAGAGTTTCTAGGTTACCCTTCAATTTGCAGACAAAACATTTTTCCTATTAGGAAAGGCCTACCTTTTAATGTACAAAGTAGAGTTTCCAGGTTACCCTTCAATTTGCAAACAATGCATTTTCTCTATCAGGAAAGGCATACCTTTTGACGGAGGTATCTTATTCCAATCTAATCCCATTTTCCTAGATGGACGAGTGTGTCAGACTAGTCATATTCCTACGCGGAAACCCACCTTATACCCGGGGTTCTTCTGTCGAAGTAGACCAGGGTGCATGCAACTTGGGTTTCAGTCATATTCACCGAATTAATCGTGCTCATCAGGTGGACGGACTGGAGATTGATGAGACATTCCTTGCGTGAAAAGACTAGTTAGCGATGGCATTTGACTATTATCTATGTGTGAGTTGGGGAATGAAAGTTGGTCTACGAGCTAGACCACTCTGCCTTCATGCCGAAAGCACATTACTTGAAAGAGTGAGGAGGCAATGGCTCCCATGCTATAAATGTAGTCATGCCCAAGGAGTATATTGTAATCTAGAGGTCCTTGGACTAGCATTACGTTCAGATAAATGATTTTCCCTCTTAAAGTTATAGGCAAATTTTGAAGGATCCCTAACGGTCGACTGGTTCCTTTGTTGAAGCTTATCAGATTTTGCATATGAGGCAGAAGCGATGGCGAACCGATCGCTTTCCAAGCATTTGAGAAAAGGATACTCACAGAACCCCCTTCATCTATGATAGTACCAACCATGACCATTTTGTAAGCTTGTACAATGATTCAGAATGGTACATTAGACGGTAAACGAGGTCTACCTAGTAGATTCCAATCGAAAGAAACGACTAGGTTGCTCAGAGGTGGGACCGAATAAACGGTCGGATACGACTCTGACAAACTTCCTTCCTGCGGTAAAGGAATGGGTAGATTGCCCCCATGTTCATTGAAGTCTGTGTTTATGAAGAGAATTTGAACGGTGTCATTCTCATTCTCTTCAGTGACTGTATCATCTAAAGATGGACCTTCCGAAGACAAGACTGGGTCGACTGCCGTCTCGACCTGATGACTTTGGTCTGGTGTGGACTCGGAGGGTTTATCTTCAATGATAGATGCTTTGACCAACCATAGAGGTATGTCAGTTGGATTTTCAACTAATGATGGACTCAGCAAGAGTTTCTTGTATCCAGGAGGAAGCTGTAGCAGTGAATCAGGACAATTATCCAAGACTCTTTTAGCTTCGTTTAGGAAGGGACAACAGTGGATGACATGATCGCCTTCACACAGTCTACAAGGAAATTTATATTTTCCTTTTTATCCAGAGACTTCATTTTCACTAGTTGACAGTGTACTCTCAACATGATCGTTAGAGGTTGACGACACCGGATTGTGCAAACGAGGAGACCAGTCCCTTAAGATCCGAGGGATGCAAGGACAATCTCGATGATAGTGGTCTCCTTTACAAATGACACATGGAGATTTAGGTTTGGACAGTGCAGTGTGTGGATTTTCGCTAGATGATGCATGGTTGCCCCCTTTTGCCCTTCGCTTATTCTTCTTCTTCTCCTTCTCTTTCCCTTTTTTCTTCTTCTCATTTACTTGGTTTTTATTTTTACTAGCTTCACCAAGCGAAGAGGAAGGAGGGGAGGGAGAAATAAATGAAGTAGAAGGTTGGGGGGTAAATCTAGTATCATCTAGTTGCTGACTAGATTGTTCAGGGATCATGGTGTTTTGAATGACAGAGGTCGAGAAGAGCCATATTGGCAAGCCGATTGTCAGTTCTAGAAGAGACAATGCGACCATATAAGGTGCACCAACATCTCCCCAAGAGAAGAAAGGACTAGGATTTCCTCTAAGGGGAAATCCTTGGTTGGTGGACTCCATTTTCTCAACCTAAGACCAATGAGGGAATAGTGACGTTATTCCGATTAAAATAAATTTTATGACGCTTTGACACAACTTGCTTTTTCAATTTTTAAGAGTCGAGAAAAAGCTAAAGATGACTCTAGTCACCTTTGATTTTTAATGAGCCTGAAGTGACAAGTGCTCAGATGGATCTTTTCTTTTAAGGAGTCTAAAAAGGAACGAAAGAGACTACTCTAGAAATCTAGATAGAGAGATTACCAAACCATTCGTAAAAATGCAAAATACTTTTTACGGTACGGCAGTTAATCTTCCTGAATGGTGTGTTCAGTGCATTGCGATCGATAGGACGGCAAACACGGCTTCCTAAGGATAAAGGATATAGCCTATTGTGGTCTCCCAATATATACTCAACGGTATGTGGGAGCACAAGTCTGTACTGGCACTTTTCGTCTCAAAGAGGAGGAATCACCCAACCTACAATGAAAGAGATAGTTACCAAGCTTTACGACGCCGGAATACGTCTCTAGCCTAGACTCCTAAATGTTGTGCATTAGGTTCCAACACATTTTTATGTTCAATGAATTTATTTTATAATTGATCTTTCTTAAGAATTTTTCCTTTAAGGTTCACCATGTGATGTAGATATACAATTCCCAAAATGCAATCTAAGATGATAAACAATCATTTATTCTTCTTTTTGCAATGAAAATCCTAGCTACTAAGGAAAGAGAAGCGAGATTCTTTCAACATAGAGCAGAGAGCACACAGTAGATGCACTGTCCTAAATCAAAATCAACAAGCAGTCTAAATGCAAATGCACATGAATGTATTTTTTTTCCGCTTTCTTAATGTGTGAATGACAAAAATAATGTTGAGTACAAATTTGAATTATCTTTCAAAGCGATAGTACTAACAATTTTCTCTTCAAAAGATGAAAGGAAGGCAATGATGACACTTTGCGATTTTGAATTGAAAACTGCTTTCGACACTTGAAAAACTATTAATTCAAATCAAATACAAGAGTAACAGTGTAATAGATTATCAAGAATAGTAGGATTATTTTCTTTGACTGAAAACGACACTTGCAACACTTCCAAATCAAAAGACGACAGTTCGATTCAGCTACTTTTTTGTAAATGAGAACTGTAAATGGTGAAAAATACATAAAAACATTCACAATTCTTTGTACAATGGAGTCCGAATAATGCAAAGGAAGGGAGTTTCCACAGTGGTATACTGATCACAGACAACAAAACTCCTGAATAAAGCTGAAGAGAGTGAAGAAAAAACCAAAATCTGGAGGCAGAAACAGTCTTATTTGATCATCGCACCTATAACACAGGGAAACAGGGATGCATCTCACCTACTGCACACGGGAGGTGCGATGCATCTATATTTCCAAAAGGAGAAGGTGCGATGGTCCAGGGTCGAGACTTCAACTTGGTTTTTGGTCACAGTTTGTAGCTTAGTTCAGGGATTTAGGCCGAACTAGTGATAGTCAGTAAATTCAAATCATAGGGGATGATCTAATGAGATTACTTGAGCCACCACCAGGGCAATTAGGCTATTTGCAAATCAATTGTTCAGTTTATAAACAAAACCACGAGATAGACTGAAGCAGCATTGATCTACTTTGCACTTGTATAGAAAATGTAGTTGGAAGGCTAGTTGGCTTAACTTCAGGCTCCGTCTATAGTTTATAAAGCAAACAAATATAGACAAGCAAACAAGCTATTCGCTCCCCAGTTGAGTCGCCATTTTCTTATCAAGAAATCTAGTGTCCATTCAGAGCTGCTAGTCCCACTAAGACGGGTAGCTATCTTAGAAACAAACAAACTAAAGTTACTCTCGTTTTCCTTTATGAGAAGTAGATAGGAGAGAAATAGAGAATACCAACCTCGATCCTTCGCTTGGTTCCTTGCTTGTTATTTCTCCCCTTTGATAGATCTTTGCCGCTCCTTCCTTGCTTACTCCGCTTCAATGAGCACCTGTAAAGTCAAAGCAGCATAATACCTTCAAAGTACATAGATCTACAATCATAAACAATATAGGACCAGATATATATTGACCACACAAATGCATATATCATCAAACATACAAGAATGTGGAAGAAAAATTGAATAGCTTTATTGATAGAAAGAGTAGAAGAGAGGATTACAACCCATTGATCTGACCCAACGTCATCCTCCCAGCATGAAAGCCCTTCTTCACCTCATGAAAATATTAGATCACCCAACACTATGATGCTCCACAAAGAAACCAATAGCACTTCCTTACAAAATACAAGATTCCAGCCTCTGGATCTCCGGAATGAGGGATCCATATATAGATGTTTGTAGGTGGGTGAGTCAGCTTCTGGGATTTTGATTAGTGTCCTCTCTCTGATAGTTCTTGGTTCCACTTGGAGATTCATGATCTCTTAATCATCCCTGGGCAAATTTAGAGAGGCAAGTGTCAAATGGGTAGTTTCTAGAAGATTCTCTGGGTTTCCACCTAGCCAACTGCTTCTGCCATTTGTCTGCTCTCGCTCATCGCACCCCATAGAAGGGCTTTTCAGTATGCATCGCACTTTTTGCATGTGGCAGGTGAGATGCATCACACCCTT
>APFE030131361.1:1543-11654 GCA_000404065.3 Pinus taeda | reverse complement strand
CTGATACCATGTAGAAATTTTGAATAATTTAACACATATTCAACAGAGATTATCCTGATCATGTACTATTGCAGAAAACATACACAATACATAAGCTCCTCTATGTTGATCATCAATATAGTAGCATCAATAACAATAAAACATCAAGAGCATTCACACATTAACACAGTATGTATCCCGGGGAAAGAATTTCGCTAAAAACCCCAACTATCGGTATATTAATGATTGAGTCATGTAACATTACACAGCATAATACTTCTCACAAGTATCTCCACCTCTGTTACACACAAACTAGCTCAGATCTGATCTCCAAATCTCTTCCACTGCTTGCCTGCCTCCACTGCGCAATCCTGCATGAGAATACTGATGAATGAATGAAGTAAACTCGTATTTCCTTGGCTGAACCACGCAATCCTCATTGGCATACTCAATCCTTGATTGTGCAAGATCTGGTGCACAACTATAGTCACAACTGATAGCAATCTGATTCTCTAACACCTGTCCCTGCTGAACTGAACATGCACTGACATGCATCTGAGTTAACTGATGTATTCATTAGTTGTATTATGAGTTAATAACTTGTGAATTAATTAATAACTAATTCACCCAACTCATCTCTAGTCTATTTGCCAGTTAGACTAAATACAACCAGTTTAACAAAGCTAAACTGAACACAACTCCATCACCTGCACCTCCAGTCCACTAAACTCAACTCACTTGAGTTCTAACTGAAGTCCTGCATGCAAATATTAGTCATCCCATAGGTAACCACGTATTTCCTTCTGGGATCTGCATGTACCACATCCGTAGCTCATCCTGAAGTGCTCCAAGGGAATAAGACAAAGTTTATAGTCTAAATATTATTATGAGCTAATAATATTTGACTGTTCTATATTTAGACTGAGCAGTCACTCCGCTGTGATCTAAAAATAGAAGTCCATCTATTTTTCCCAACTTGATCAATTATCCATAAACAGCAACCTGCAATCCATAGACATGATCCATATGTCTAAAAATAGACATAGTCTAAAAATAGACTTGCGCCAAAAATAGCCTGCGGGCCCACTTAGTGAAGGCGACTCTTTTCACTAAGCTCCATCATCTTGTTGCAATCTCAACAGAGATTTTGTTAAAGGTTTGGAGATAAGGATTTGTCAAAATGGAATCTTTTTTTTAATATAAAGAGTTGATTGAGTATCTGTCAAATAACTTATATGATGAAGTATGCGATGCTTTAGTATTGGATATTATCAAACATGAATTGGATGAGAAGTTTTTGTGCAAGGTAGCAAAAGCCACATCTTCCAAAGAAGCATGGAAGATCCTAGAAGCATAATTTGGTACAAAGGAAAGTGACATGTAACAAGAAGTTGTGTCACATTTTGTTGAAGAATCAATAGAGAAGTTAGCCACTTGTCTTATAGTAAATGAACAAGACTCTGGGAGGACAACAGAGCTTGGAGAATTTGTGCATATCAATGAAGATGCAACAAAAATTATAGAAAGAGAAGTTAAAGCCTCTATGTGTGAAGCAAAGCAAGAGCATATATATGCTCGAGAACTCTATGGTAACATGGATGGTGAAGATGATGGTGAATCTCGCTGTGACGAGACACATGTGGATGATGACTACAAAGTAAGTTATGAATTGGTGAATCTAGCAATAGACCTTGTTGATGATGGTAAGATTATAGTTGATGGTGACCTCTTTACATCAGAGGTTGAGACATTTAAGTTTGAGAATGACAAAGAGAATTTGTCATATGAAGTAATAGTTTATGGAGTTGAGATTTCAACTCTTGTGAATTCTGCAGCAACTGATGAATTTGGTGAAGTTGAAATTGTTAATAAGCACAAGCATACTCGAATATACCACCATAGAGAGTATGAAAATTATGTCGCTAACATTTTTGGTGTCTTTTTTGAAATAGGGACTGATTGTGGCAATATGGAAAGTGCCATGTTAGATGAAGAAGTGAAGATTGAAGTTGCCACTATAGCAGCAAGTTATGAAGCAAAAGTTGGAACTACTCATGAAGTAGTGTGTGATCTAGCAGCAATTGACAATCAAGAAGAGGATAAAGTGATTCAAAAGTTTTTGGTGAGAATATCCATTGATTACATAGTAGCGGAAGGTAGTGTCAATGCATTTGAAGAGGCAAGGAAGGAAGAGGAAGAGGAGAATTTTTTTATAGCATAACATACTAAAGATGTTTTTAACATTGATTTTGAGTGTGCAGGTAAACAGAATAACAATGTAGATGAAAGAGAGGATGAAGAAAATGATGTAGGAAAGGACATGGAAGTTTCTAAAGACAAAGAAGTAAACATTGAAACAATCTTTCAGCAATGGAGTCAAGAAGAGATCAAATTATGTTATCAAGAAATATGACAGAATGAAGATCAAGAATATGAAGTGCAAGAAGTAGAGCAAAGTTCACAGTTTGAAGATGAAGAGTTGTGGCAACAGTCCATGAGTGAAAGAATTTTGAAGAGGGAGTTGTAGAATATAGGCTCAAAAAGCCTGAATTATTTTTCAGAACAAATACAAGAGAAGTCAAAGAAAAATTGTAGCAGAAAGAAGTGAAGAAATATAGAGCTTACGGCAAAGAAGTGTGGCTAAGATTGAAGCTATTTCGAGGGTATATAATTTGGAAGAAACAAAAAAATTAAATCCAACATTGTATATTTCTTTTGAGTCATTGTAAGCCTAGCTAAGACTTAGATTAGTGGGCATGTTTAAGCTATGTTGAGTCATGATTAAGTTAAGGTTGAGTCATACAGTCGTAATTAAGGGGGGGGGGGGGGGGTGTTAGAAATAGTGATTACTCAATATGCATGCAATGCATGGAGAGTTGAGTTGAGTTGAGTTACGTTAAGAAAAGAAAGTCAAGTCTAATTAGAAGTCAAGTCGAGTGTCAGTTTGCATGAAATGGTTAATCAGAGAAAAGGAAATTCTAGTTAGAGTTTGCATGATTTAGTATTTAGTAAATTTGGTGTTTATATAAGCATTTTTGGGTGATTGTAATGAAGAAGCAAGATGAGAGACCAACCGCAGCTTAGTGGATGTGTAGGTGGATCAAGTGTATTATTATGGAGTACTTGAGTAGCAGCTCATTTATTTTGTGTAAATTTGTATTTTTCCTCCTCTGCCTTTCCATCAAATTGGTACCAGAGTGAGGTTTCATAAAGTCGGGGGAGACCTAAGATATTTATGATATGTATGCAGATTTTTTTTGTCAATCGTGACAGTGCTTTGGTTCATAAAATTCCCTCAGTATGATAAGGATGCATACATCTGGTGAAGATTGTGCCTTACGAGGATGCATATTGAAAACCATACTTTTTTGGAGGTTGATATGGAAATAAGTCTTATGCAATAAGGAAATCATGCATAAGATAGAAGAAATATGGTATTCACGGGTCACAAAGAAAGACTTAAGCAAACCAAGAAAAGGAATTAAAAAGAAGAGCTAGATTGTTTCGAAGAACGCATAGAGGTTCTTGTCGCAACTGAGGAATCTCAAAGACAAGTAGATGAAGTAGAACAAGGCAAGGATGCATGGATCAGGATAGATTTGGTAACACTGCCACAATTTTTTAACATATTTTTACGACAACTAACAATCTAGAGTTTTTGGAAGGATACATTGTTTCCGTCTTATGGATCAAGTTTATGTTTAATAAAGTAATTGATCAGCAACTCACATGTTTTTTTGTGTGTATCTTTGTGTGTTTTCCTCCTCTTTCTTTCCATCACATTGGTATCAGATTTGAGGTTGAGTTTCAAGATCCGAGGAGCCAGAAGGAGGTGAGCAGCCTACAAATACACCATCATATGAAGAGAAGAGAGTTGGGAGAAAGGGCAGTAATGCACCCCAGAAAATACTACTCTTAACAATAAAATATAACGATAGAAGTTTGTTCTTCTATACATGATGAAGTATGTTATGATTTAGTATGTTCTTCTTTGTTTATTGAGACACTATGTTTGTTCTGGTAGGAGCTCTATATCAATGATTTATTCTTCACCTTTGGAAACTCCCATGTCCTTTTCTGCATATTTTTCTTCATCTTCTCTTTTAGATATGACTATAGTTGGTATATTCTCCTATTTACCTGCACACTCAAAATCAATGTTAAAATCATTTTTATTATGCTCTGGAGTGAGAGCATTCTTATAATAGCCCTGGGTTACAGATTCATGTAATAAAGTTAATAAAGGAAAAATAATAAGACCAAGGTCATGGGACATGTATTCCAAGTTGAATGTTGGGAAAAACATCCTAGTGGGTGTCACTTTCGGTTTATTATGGCTAAGGAAATTGGCAAAGGAAAAAAGTCATTAATTGGCATTTATTTTTGAAAAATAAAGGAGAATAGGAGAAAATGGAGATGAAAGGTCATAGATTCACATGAGGAGGAAAATAGAGGAAATGAAGAAAATAGAGGCCTCGATGATAAAAAGGCTTCTGAGGTTCAGTTCACAGCTTTTGTTGGGTTAGATTTTGTCAGTTTAGTTTTGGAGATCTCTTTATTCTCTCATACTCTTGCACACATAGAGCATTCTTGGAGCATTGTAGCATTAGAAAAATGAAATCAAAAGAAGGAAGAGGATAAGCAAGGAAAGCAAGGAAGGTTGGATCAAGTAGCTTAAGGAGGAAGATTTTGTAGGTAACAAGTTGCATGTGTGATTTCCTAATTGAGGTGTGAATGTATGGTGCATGCATTTGTTTATTTGGTTCATTTTTTGTCAATGGCATGGGTTTTGTCAAGTTTGATAGTGGTTTCATCCTTGCCTTGCCATTTCATGGATAAACATGGTGTGATGGATTCTTTTCTCGGTTGAGCTTTGGATAACCGAAAGGTTTTAGAACCGAGTGAGGTGGTCTTAGGAAAATTCCCAAGGGTTGCAGGTTGAGGTGGTTTAATCTTCGGGAACCCCTTGATAGGTGGGTGGAGACAAGAAAATTCCTCAAGGTATTGGTGAATAGACTCTAAGGCATCCAATCTTGTTTTGGGCTTTGTGATCTCTTGACCGGTTTTGGTGAGATCACGGTAGCTTGAGGGTGGAGGTGATTTAAACTCTAGGAAGCCCTAGTTGTTTATGTCTTGAGATCCCACATTCATGCTTGGAATATGGCATGGGGGTGATTGGCTGAAAGAAAGATTTGGTTCAACCCAATATACGATCGGGTGGTACATGGAAGTCCCTGACTTGGTTGACTTTTGCATAATTTAATAAGAGTTGTTTTTCCTATTGTAATCTATGAACATTTGTACTTGTTGTTACGGTGATCTGATGGTTTTTCTGTAATGGTTATTAATCTGGTTATAAGCATGGTTTGTAATGTACTTTAACTATGACTTGTTTGGGATTTGATAAGCATTTGATGGTTAATGAATGCATGGACTAATAATGTTATTGTAGTTATTATGAGAGGGAATTAGACCTTCTTGGTGGTTCTCAGATAAGTTCCAGACTCCTTTGATCAGACATGCATTCATGACCTATAGTTTACATGTTCAACGTATGTTTGAGGAAATGACTATTGATGGTTAGCCCCGGTTAGCTCAAGCTCTTGTTCAAGTTTTGTATGAATAGCATTGTCATTAAGTCCTTTATCATTCTAGAAGGTCTCAAGAAATTTTGGGCATGGGTCTAGAGACTAACCTAGAATGATGGCTCATAGCTCGAGACCGCAGGCACTGAACTGAGAAATTTAGGTCACAATCGCATGGAGCAATGTTTATGAGTGCAGTTGGAGGCCTTCAACTACATGCAAGCAATGTCAAGGGTGTGATTTGGAGTCTAGATCACTGAAACAAAGTCCTAGCTCATGGATTGACCACCTAGGATTTTTCTTCAACTCCTGGCTGATCTATAGTCCTTGTAGGATATTAGTTTGTGGTTAGTAAGTCTCAGTTGTAGGCCCCACTTCCTTAACTGGAGCTAGGAGGTCAGGTCATGTCATAGTGGCACTTCACTTCACATTTACCCAAAGGGCTTGTAAATGCCAGTAAATGTGGAGAGTGATGTTACAATAATCTTCTTCTTTCTTCTCTACCTCTACCTTCTCTATCTCTATCATTGCATCATAATATTCATTTTCCACTTTTTTACCAACCTTTGCTACTACAAACAAGTTGTCTTCCACTCAGGTTCCAGACATAAGTGAGCTTCTCTCACCAAATAACAACATATCAATAAGATATATATGTTGCATCATGTGCAACCACTAATCACTAGTTAATTGTTCTTCATGAAATTTAACATCAACAATTTCAATTATTATAACCACCAAACCACTTGTTTCTCCATTGGTAGATTTATATATGACAAACTTAGTTGTTGTTGGTAACTATCATTATTTCCATCCACTCTCAAGTGGGATTCACCAAACTCTTCATCTTTTTGTATATTTGTTGCTACAGATCCACCTTCCTTTTCATTTTCAAGCACTACTACAACAAGTTGAACAACACTACTCTCTTTAACTTGATTACTCCCCCTTACACTAAAAATACTCTCAAGGAAATCCCAAGTTTCCTTTGTTGTCTTTGCATCTACAATGAGGGAAAGAATGTCATTATATATGCATTCCTTTATGCATTTTAATGTTAAGGCATTATTTTGTATTTTGGCTTCCAACTCTTTCAAACAGACCTTAAACAACCCTTGTTATTTCTTTGACTTTCTCATCCTCTTGTTTTTTCTCATTTGCTTAATCACCTTATAATTTACAATGCTAACGAAATGCATAAGGCATTGTAAAGCCAAAAAAAAATCTTCTTCTTAAAACTTAAAAACACATTTTCATAAATCTTCACTTGTTTCGTTAATACCACTTAAAAAAAATAAATAAATAAATAATAAAATAAAATAAAAATAAATAATAAATAAATAAAATAAAATAAGAATATAAATAAATAAATAAATAAATATAAAAAATAAAAATAAAATAAAAAATAAAATCCCATAAATTAATTAATCAAAACTAATTGTCACTCCACAAATTCATGGCGCTCCAGTACTTACCTCAACACACATTCGACTATCTTATCAACCAGTTCCCCCTTGTTTTTTTATTCACCCAAAAATAATCATAAGTTAGAAAACATAAGTCTATATATATCCAACATTGACCAATATAAAACTGAGAGGAAAGGTTGAGTTCATACTCATTGTGCATATCCAACTCAAAACCGCTTATTTCTGCAACACCAAAAAGAGAATTTCTCCAATTTTCAATAGTGTTGGAGTCGTATTGAGAGTTCTCTTCATGAGTCTCAATGTCATTTATTTTCTTCTTTTCGAGCATCTATAGGGCTTGATCGTACACTCCTCCTTGTTTTCCCAAAGTCCCCTAAAGATCAGTTGGCTTAACATATTGGGATAATGGGAGCCATGGACTCAAAAATTAAGTTGAGTCCATCCAAACACCAATTTGATTATGCTATTGAGGAGATAAATTGTTTGCATGAACAAAGGTTGATTCAATAACTCCTTTTATTTGAGGAGTAAGGTTTTCTCCCTCCCGTAGTTCTTGGGAGTCAAGAAGGACTTCCAATCCAGAGGAGCGAAGTTAATGGTAGAGATGGCTCACAAACATATTCTTAGAATCGGGCCCTGATGGTTTAGAAATATATGATACTCGTAATTTTTATTGTTGTTGTTGTTGTTGTTGAAATCAACAACCCTAAAGTTGGAGGTGGATGTGGAGGAGGAAGCAACAGTGGAAAGTGCAAGGAGATGATAATTTGGGGGAGAAGACTGACTTTTAAGTTCAATTTCAATTTCAAAGTGGCTATGGGAGATTGAAGAAGCCATTAGCGATTTTGTTAGTGCATGTCAGTCATGTCAGTCATCGGTGATCAAAATGTGCTCTTACAAAGTTTTCTACTAGGGTATTAGGTCAAATTTTTATGGTTTCAAATAACTTTTCAATAAAAATTTGGTCACTGGTTAGGGAGGTTCAGTATTTACTACTCTTTCCAGTCTCATGGTCTCCATCACTCTACATGGTCATTGTCCTCTTTGAGGTATCCTATCTTCATTTAAGTGTCTTGGGTCAAGAAATGGTTAAATTCCTCATTTTAGGTCATGGTATAGGGTTTCACTCCATGTGTCATCATGGTACCATATGTAAAAAAAAAAAAAATGTCCATCATGTGAGTCAGTGGGTAAAGGGAGTTATCAGCTTAGGGAAAGAAAAATAAAGGTAAAGGTAAATGTTTTATTTTAAATAAGACAATGCTGCAATACACTACCTCGTCTCATCATTTCTCAAAGGGACATATGATGTCGTGCCACTACCAAAGCAAAAATCAACTTTCAAGTTACAAAGGACCATCCAAAGCATCAAAAGGGTTTAATTTCAACATTCACAGGTTTAAGCATCTCCTTGGAAAGTAAGTAAACATCTGGCACCTCTTATGCATCCTTCATTTTGAAGAACTCAGTGAAAATCCCTCTCCTAGGGTTTTGTTGGATACCTATACCAATAGGTTTCATATTTCATGATTGGCAAATTCAAGTGCCAAATATGCTCTGCTTTGCTGCTACAAAGATCCCATATTTGCAAGAAAAGACAAGGTGTGTACATGCCTTCATGCCTATTAAAGTTCTGATGGTTGACCCAACAGTCTAATCTGGATCATGCCATGTTTTCATTTTTTTTTGTAGAATAGAGCAAGAAATCTGTCCAAACTGTTTAATCTTGGCAAATCAGTAGTTAGGGAGAGAAACTAAGGTTCCCAACTGCTTAATCTGGGGCCTTGGAAGAAATAAGGGTAGTGCTAGACAGGAAATCAAAGCAAAAAAGCCAAGGGTAAAGAAAAGGCACATCAAGGGTCTGCAAGTCCAAATGCACCCTCCAAGAAGAAACAAAAAATGCTAGGCAAAATAGTTGGGTAAGTAGATGGGGTTGCAGAAGTGGTGTTCCTTCCAAGCTGAAATTTGCAAACCAGAAACAAGGAAAACAACACAATGGAGCATGTCTAACTTCCCTTTTTCCCTTTATTTATCACTCATTACTAACCTCCCTTCACAAGATATGTTTGTGAGAAAGATTCAAGGTTTTATGGTGGTTCTCATAGGCCATCAGAAGCCACATTTCTTGTGTAAAGTTCTTTTCATTTTGATCTACTCTTTAAACTAAGTTGTTTCCAAGAAAACTTAGTAATACCAATCTTCATTCACCATCTCCCTCCATATTAACCCCTAACTTGTATTAGTTAACTCCCTATGTCACCCTCTCCCTACTATTATAAACACCATGGTGTATAAACCCCAAGCAATGTATAAATACCCCCTCCTTGGCATTATAGCCATATGGTTCACTACTAGGGAATTGGATTAACATCTGGTTAAGCTCAAAAACCCAAGCCCAACCTCTTATCTCCATCAGAACTCATCTGCCTAGCCAACTCTCCATGTTTTGCCTAAAAACCCTTGAAAAACCCCTTTTGCACCTTTATACCTACTTAAAAGACAAAAATGTGTTAAAACCCACTTAGCCCGCTTTATCCTAAGTATGGGGCTAATTTGCGCGTTTATGCAAAAACTTCATAAAAACCCTCTTTGTCTAAAGTTTTGAAATAATCCGCGATTTTGAAAAAATTTCGTTAAAAACCCTTGGTTTCACCCCTTTTTCCAAAGTTTCGGCTGATATTTGATTTATCAAAGGAAAACGTCAAAAACTATTGAAATTTGTCAAAAAACCCAAAGGGTCCCGCCAGGCGCAATGACCAATGAAAATTATTATTTAAACCCCGCCCGTTAACCATATCTTCCGTGCAGTTTCCCGTCCCGATAGCCGTCAGATCGGGCTCTGTAAATCCAACGGTTGACGCTCGTTTCGGAGGGGCCCCGACGTCCGATAGATATCGTCCGATATCTGTCAGACGATGATGTCACGCGGATCCACGCGTCGCTCCCAAAGTCCATCGGAGCCCCCTCTGACAGATTCCTTACCGTATAGGAAGGGGCCCGATATGATGCCATCTGTCCGCCTATGTCAGCATCCTTTTATCGCTTATGTCAGCGCCACGACCGCGCGCCCTGTCCACCATTCGTCCACCTGGCCGCCACCTCACCGCCCCCGTGGAC
>APFE030131348.1:9423-43373 GCA_000404065.3 Pinus taeda | reverse complement strand
AAGGTAAGATCGAAAAACACTTGGTTTCTCATAGGATAATGTATATTTAGAGAAGGATTGCTCTTACTTGTTTTGTTTTTCACTGGAGAGTCTTAGACTCCTAGGGAGGTTAGTTTTGTCAGCAAAAATAACTCTTTCCACATGACAGGTTTGTTTGGTGAATTTGGTAGGTTGCAGGACAACATCAAGTTATTTTGTGACAGTCAAAGTGCAATACATTTGGCTAAGAATCTGGCCTATCATAGTAAATCAAAGTATATATCGATCAAGTACCATTTTGTAAGACAGGTTATCACTGAAAGGGGAGTCTCTCTTGAAAAGGTGCATACAAAGGAGAATTGTGCAGAAATGTTCACAAAACCAGTTTTGTTAGAGAAGCTACGCTGGTGTTTGGCTTCTCTTGGCTTGCAGAAAAGATAAATTAATAAAGAAATAGGGCATCAGGCTAATTGTTGTCAAGGTGGAGATTGTTGAGATTTTATGTTTTATGTAAAATAGGCGAAAATCTCAGTAGGTGACAACAATAGGAATTTGCTGCTAGATTAGTTCCAGGTTGTTGGGAGGGAGTTAATGCATCCTAAATTTGATGTGAGAGAATTTATGAGGCACTTAGATTCTCCTTGCTATAAAACAAGTATCCATACGGATTGTTTTAGTGTGAGAGTTTGTGAGGATTTGATTAATTATGTAATCTCCTGTTGGATTAATAAAGATTTCCGATGCCTATGTTTGGTGGACGTAGCCCAAATTGGTTGGGTGAACCACGTTAAACCTCTGTGTTTCCTGTGGATGTTTTTAATAGCTGTGTATATGCTTTTATGTTTGTTGTGAATCTGATCTCCAACAAGGCATGTGATTGCAGCCTCTCTTTTGGGTGCGTGACGAGGATGGTTGTTTTATAAATTATCACTAATTTCATTGGCAATTAACTCCATATGAGGGTGATTTGTCTAGTAGATTTGGTTTTCGGGCATGGAACTTAACCTAGGAAGGTTTTTGTATTTTAGATTTGTATGTCTTAAATTCCTATTTTTATGGGTTATTTAGTTAGATTTATTTATTTATTTATTATTATTATTATATTATTAATAGTTTTTTTCATTTTAAGTTTTTACTACAATTACAACACTAAATAAATTTGGTTCCCTTGTCAAAACATTTGTGAACTATGTTTTCTTAGCTAGATAAAAAAAAAAGGTTGGAAGTCTTGGAATAGCAAAATCACTTTCTCATTAGTATTTTCTCCTCGCTAGTGATGAATGGTGGTATTGTTTTTTTGAGGTGCTTAATTACTCACCAATTGTGCTTCACTCTACTAATGATGCTACTAGTGAGTGACTTTAACCCTAATTGCACATTCTCCAACTATGTTTTTTTCTTCTCGTATTATATGCTACATTTGTATTTTCTTCCTAAACTTGACTTGGTTTCTTATGTGCCAAGGTTTTATTTTCTACATGAACTTGAGTCTCTATTCATTTGGGATTTGGTTTCCTATGTGGTAAACGTCTTAAGGATTGAAAATATCATAGAATAATGAATCAATAATACTAAAACATACAACAATAAGACAAATATTATGATACACTTTATCTTTGAGAATTGTAATTGGGGAAATCCAAAGTGTTAAAGATCTATTACATAGATAAAGGGAACCTTACAAGGGAGGATACAAATCCTATTCATATGCTTCATTACTTCTCATAAGATGGTTCAATACTATGGGTAACCAATATTGTGTGCCCAAAAACCACATAATATAGACTAAATTCCTTTGACTCTATGATTGAGTCAATTTTACCTAACAATCCGTTGTTAAACTTGACTTGGGAAATTTGGATCCAATATGGAAAATATGCATGCCTCCTCAATCATTTTAGAATTTATTAGGGGTATTTATGCTTAGATAGAGCTTACAATAGTTATGTCCATATACATGTAATTTAAAAGTTTTCATATTGAAAATAGTTTTAATGTTAGTGTTATTATTTCAATGTGATTTCCCTCACCATGTCCATTTCTTGTTTTATTGATGCTTACAAATGTTGTCGTTCTCTCACTATGGCTTGTCTTCCACCATGCACAAAAATCATCACGTTGCATCTTTGGTTTGTAAATCCTTGAAATATTGATCTACCTCCTCTTCACACATCCATGTTCTCATGTCCATAAAAAAAGAGAGATATAAAAACATAATAGCAACACATAAAGGCATCAACACATAGAGACCATAAATTATATTGGAAAACCTTGTGGAAAAACCAACTCCTACTAATAGATGTATTATTCATTGTCTTAATGATGTCTTAAAGTGGATCCATAATGCCCTTAAATAGTCTACATTACATGAAAATACCATGAGTAAAACCATCGATTATTAAAACCTAGAACCTTTAAATTGTTTATCGAAAACCCATTAATAACCATATCAAATTGACTCTATCACCAGGTCAATTTTACCCTTAGTGTAATAAAATTTCCACCGTAAACTTGAATTGGAAAAATTTACTTAGTTCCAATTTTTTTTTTGAAGTCTATATAAAACAGTTACCATCCACTAGAATACACGGGTAACTAGTCATTGAATCCACTAGTTTTCTAGGAAATTTTTTCTTGTACATGGTTCATTAACTATCTCACATTCCCCACTGAATTTATCACATGAGTACACCTATCACCCTCATAACTACTCAAGTGTTTTCTTCCAAAATGTAACAAACCTCTTTGACACCCCATTAAATTTCACCAACTACTTGCATATACCTCATAGCCACAGTATTAATGACAACATATTGGCTTCCTTTACTAATTTTAGCTTGTAATAAATTTAGATGTAATGGTTGTCACATGGGTTCATATACAACTATTTCATAAAAAAGCTAACACGGGTAGTTCTACCCATGCCTACATCACATCATAGAGGAGGAAGCAATCAAGAGTTTTCAAGATCCCGCTTTCGAGTTTCCCTCCTTTTAGGATTCAATCCAACATTACTCGAGCTCTTGTCATCCATACAATGTAACTAGCTTTTCTATATAACATGTTCATACTCCTAGTGTCATGGCCAAAAGTACCACTGACATATATATTATGCAATATGAATAAATAACTAGAATGCCTTAATGGATGCAATTCATCCTATAACACATAATGCATGGATTAGATAAACCGAACCATAGGCTCTACCATTTCAAAACAAAATCATTCCTCATACACAATCAATAATCCTACTGCCATAGTTGCTTGACATTTTAACATGTGTGTCTCAGGGATTTTGCACATTTAGTCAGAAGAGCAACATTGGATGCATAGCATAAATAACATGTACCATAGTTTATAAGTTTATTCTTAACCACAGTTAACAAATTTCCATAACGGTTCAAGAACGACTATTCACTATCTTAACAAAAGACAAGTTAACACCAATACTTCATAAGATCCCCCTATTATGACCGTAACTAGAATTACATTTACGTGCATCCATAAAATCATCTCATAAACGCAACATGCAATTCCTTTAAACTCAAGAAAATTCTCCCATATGCCAAGGAATTTACAACATATAGGGTAAGAAACAAAGATATAGAGCATCCCACGCAAGTGATTCCAACTAGATCAAAAGAGAGAACAACACTTGGAAAACAGAGCACCGCCACCCAACCTAGAACTAACTCTTCAGTTCACCCCTGAGCCGAGGTTCTTACCATGGATCAACTACCTCCAATTGATCTATGCAATGGATATTTATTACCCTCTTTCATGATATGGTTTCCATTAGCGGCGTCCTACTTTTATGGATTTTTTCTATCCATTTTTCCTAGGCTTATCTCGACAAAGCTCGCCTTTTTCTCCCGCGAATATTTTCCTTATAAAATCTTGCCTTTCTCTCCTACACAACTTTTATGTTTTTCTCGATTGATATTTATCCGCAATCCATCCATCTTATCTAGATCTAAATCTAAAACTTTATCATGAAATATTTGGCATGAATATCATCTCTTGGTGTCTCGCTTTTCCAAGTCACTAATTTATTTAATAATGTCTTCTCATATTACACCTCATACCTAGCTTTCCTCAGCTTAATTTTGCAATATTTTGACACACAAGGGAGGGGTTTTACATACTCCCCCCTTTAAATTTACATCATCCTCAGTGTATTACTACATCTTACAATATTATTTCCTTGTTCATAGGTAGTTGTCTTTCAGGCTCCCATGGCCTCGCGATCTGATGCATATATTCTGATAAAATATATCGGTTACAAGGAATTCTCCCACACATTTCCTTCCATTTCTACATGTATCACTGATTTCAATCAATTTGGTGAGAATTCTTAGATGTAGAAACTCAACTATGTTTACCATAAGTAATATCGTAATTTCATACACAATACTTCTATTTCAGTAGCTATGGCTTATATTTCCCATCATTTATTTTAGTTGAAGAAATTAATGTTCCTCCCCTGCATTCTTCCAAGCCTTTGTGTTCTTGCGGATCACTTTCTTCCTACAGTTCCTCTGCATACAACAAGTCAACTAGCATATTTTCCAAATTTATATGTAGGAAATATCATAATAGGTTAGCTCACACATAATCATCATAATCATATATACCCATCAGTATTATAATCAAATATATACAAAATGCAATTAAACCATTGTTACTTATCCTTGAATCCTCTTCTCAGTGTCCTTCTTCTCTACATACTCTAGGTTGATTGCCATGCCAGACAACCACCTAGTACCTTCATGCATACCTGTACATCATGTGTATTACACGCACATATTTATACATGTCATATATTATTATTATGCAATACATGTATTCACTAGTATCTGATATACTGTTTGTACATAGTACCATTTGTACCACTACTACACCATACCACTATCCACATCATCACCCACATGCCATATACTTCATCCACATGTTTCTAACCATGTTAGTATTATGCCAAAATTAACTTTAGTTAAGTGGAACAAACAGTGCTCAGTTTATTGCAAGGAGAATAAAGAATTTCATGGACGTGTTCCATTTCTACAAATAGTGAATAGTTTAATGTCATAGTATTCAAGTGCTTTTATTTAGCACATCATTTTCATGTTTCATGTGTTTGCAACACAATATCAGCAAAATAGTATCATAAAAGTAATCATTCATGCTACATCTTTATCATACCCATAGCTCTTAGTTTTGGGGTTAAATATGCCACTTGTACAAGGTTTTAAGCACAATGAAATATACCTTCCACTTAATCATAAAGCAGGCTATTAACTATGATAGTCAGTCTATCATAGATATTTGAATCTTAACAACCATCTTAGCTTGTCTTTAACCCAAAACAATTGGTTTGGTACTTAACAACTATTCCACACTTAAACAAATCATTTCAAATGATTTATTATGGCCCTTTTGGTATTTTGTTTTCCAATACCTTGTTGGCCATGCATAATTCAGTGTAGGTATAATCTCATATCCCCTTCATGAGTTATAAATGAAAGTTTCAATGCTTTCAATTGTACACCCTTTAAGTTTGTATGTATTATGTGTATGAGAGTAGAAGAACACAATTCAATTTACTCTTATCGCTTCCCACAAGAAGTACATTTGTAAGATCCCAATTCATTCTATATTTGGGAAGGTTCATGTTTGTGAGATGTTACCCAAAAAACCCCATTTATATCTCGGTGGACATGTACTTTAAGGTACAACTTAAGTTTCAAAGTTTCACACACTAGAATATGAGTGAACTATTGGGAAGTTGCTCATAAGCTTAACACTGTCTTTCTACTATTGACCTAAAAGCATCAGGATTTGCTTCTATACTTCCATTATGTGTTTAGACTAAATGTACTTTTGGTGTCAGTCCATTTATCTTCTTATCATACCATTATTAATGTATGATGTATTTTTTAACATGTATACAGTGTGTTGTATCACACTTCACAATCTTATCCTTAGTTTAGGTTAGATTCATATGTACCTTATGCCCCTTGCATATATAAGTTACGATAGCACTTTACTCAACAGGAATCCCATAACATATTCATGTGTAATCGATTATGCATATTATGCTGATAAGGTTTTGTTTCCTCAATTAATGGTGAATTGGAACATTAAAATGCTTCATCCATTAGCAAACCATAACCAAAGTGCATTGCATCCTTGATTTCATATGCACTAATCAACACAACAACATTAAATTGAAAGACAATTTTTAAGATCCTATTCTCATACTATATAAAGAGACATGTCTTTCATATCTCATCTTTTCTTAGGATCCTTTAAGCATAGCTTTATTTTACTAACTAGAACCCATGTAATTCATAATCAAATTTGATATGTGTAGAATAAGATGATGGCTTATTACTGAATTACCTCCATAAGTTTGTATTTTATTACACTTTGCCATTGTATAGCAACATGCAATCTCAAAATATGATTTAAATTATGAGTAAGATGGTATGATGGCCATATCATTAAATACACCAATCACTATACCATTTGAATTAATCAATTTGTCTCATTCGAATATATTTTTCCAAGGAGTCTCTCTTCCCCCCTGCACTATAAAAAACTTGAATATTTAACACATGTACAATGATTAATTCGACTTTGCTCATATATATGGATACTCACGTAAAAATTCATTTAATGATTCTTTAAGATAAACATAGTTTCATATTTTACCTCTATCTATCTAACTAGAGTCGAACACACCACATCTTCTTCCACATACATGGTAACTTTCTATTTTGGTTTTTATCATAATTTAGTTTGTGAGAATTGTAATTCCTTTACGCATGAAAGCACATTCATGAAGCCCATTGCAACCCCACAATCAGTCCTACATGCAAGTCATACATATACTTGTGCAACTCAAGTACTCATATTCCTCTTATAGATGCATTATTTGTTATCAAGAATTAATATCGCGTTAATATGGTGGCCATGCTTTCCCATATTTACCAATTGTTTAATTATCCCGCTCTTCTATGCATATTTGCAAGTATTACTTTTCAATCATGATATAAATTTGTTGTGTCATCACAAGAGAATTTATCATAACTTAAATTTTGACATCTTCATAATATATAATAATTAAAAACTTTTAAGCTCCTCATCTATGAGGGGACACAATAATAGTAATTTATTAACATTAACAAACATGTTAATTGTTTGTTAACTCTTTGTATTACTCTTCATTTCAGCATTGTTTTATGCACTAAACACACCATAGCAACTCCTGGTAACAAATATTCTGAGCGTGAGAATCATCCTCATCATCAACCTATAATCAAAGCCTATTTGCTGAAGGGTCTATCCCATAACAACAATAGGTGAAGCATCAACAATACTTATGATCACATTACATATGACCACATTACAATTGAGAGTCCTCAATGTCTCAAATCATCATCACTCCGTACTCAAGGCAATTATAACATTCTAACTGAACAAATCATAGAAATATGTAATGATTAGCAATATAGCACACCATTAGAATTCTTTATTCAATCTTTTAATACCATAATCATACTTATTTTAAAGAGGGTCTATCATGGTTATTTTAAATCACTTATACATCATGGTATAGATTTTTTTATGTGGGTTCCCAAAGCATTCAATAGTAATTTGGTTTTGAGAATTCCCATATAATTGTAAGGATTAAGATCTCCTCATTTCCTCATCAAGCCCGAATATACCTCTTTCAAGATATCTTAAATATATTTTTAAATATGAGAGATGTTAATGCCTGAACACACATAATCTTGCTATCCATACTTTTGTTGCTCATAGTAAGCACATCATAAGCCATACATATATGTATGAAGAGGCTAAAATACAACCTTCAAATATTGATGTAATTTAAGCAACTCAATAGTTATTCATATTTTTATGGGAGCACATAAAAAAATAACTCACATAACTCTACTCGTGTGTTATGCATGTAACAAAATAAATTATGTAACTGGCACACATGCTTATGTGCAGTTTGATTTCACCTAAGATGACCTCATGTCATTTAGTCTTGTACTATCTGTTTAAAAATAATTATGCATGCTAATTCAAAACACTATCTTTACACAAATTGTGACATAATTACATATAACAAAACAATGTCATAGAATGCGGTATATACATTAACCAATTAAACCATGTGCATCCTCCTTGCTCCTACTTGAATTCCTCTACTAAGTTGAGGAACAAACATCCACCATACAACAAAACCTATTATGGAAAAGTGGTTATTTCTATTTGCTCGCTACTAAGGTTCTGAACTATGTATGAAACGAGTGAGGTAATATGTAATATAATAAAATAAAATTATGTGAGTTTGTTTACTAATCGTGTTGAAATCAAGAGCGACGTGGTTTATTACATGCCCCAAAAATCTTGCCAAACCCCAACTTAACATTAGAATAATTCATTTTCCCACTCATCCTATGCCAAATGAGAAAAATTACCCAACAATAATGTAATCATGAAACACAAAATATGTCATGCATGTAGACAACAACTCAAATTTAATTACCTTCTAAATTTATGATCTTGTGCAGCTGAAGGTTACCTTGGACCTTGTGTATGTTCTCATTTTATTTTGGAGTGATGAAAAGAAAACACAAGCATATTCTCCACTTCTATAAGCAAATGACATAGGGGTTTAATCCTAGCTCTTAATACGACCGTCACCATATTTTTTTCTTTGTAAAAATATAAGGAAGCAATCAAAATCATGTCAAGGGAATGAAAGCATGTTCAAACTCCTTTCACACTCACAATGAAGAGTAAGCAACTTCTTGCTTACATATTGTTCAATTTTCCTCAGCCTCTTAGTCTCCTTATGTCTTCACAACAATCATGCTCGATGCACCATAATAAGCACTCACATTGCTAGAGATTAGTTTGCAATTTTTCAAGAGAATTCGTCTAAGGATCGAGCTAGCTCACTTATTTAAGAGTAGCCTCAACAAATTGGAGGATAGAGCACTCAGTTGAAGGTAGGGATAAGAATTATCCTCTCTTCTGGATTTTATCCTTTCATCAATATGTTTATCGCTTGGATAAGATTGTAATTTACAGATAACTTAATCCAACTAATTGTGATGATGCACATGAGGATAATCATCACCCCAACCCAATTCCTTCAACTTAGCAAATAGGTACTCACAGTCAACAAAAAGAAACAGCTGAGCTACTTCGTATTCGACAAAAGGAAATAGTCAGTCTACATCTTTTCTTCTGTCCCTCCATCCAAGGGTATTGGTTTGCTTTGTTGCCAAATCTATCTGCCATCACACGCCTCCAAATTTATGTTAAAGAACATGCAATATAGTGTTTAAAAGGAACAACAATAGATAGGATTTTTCTCCATTCCTAAATTGGAAAGGTGTTGTTTCTTAAACACTACCCATAAAGCACAGGTCTATAACCAAGAAACCTGATGTATGTTCCATCTATCAAAATTGAATAGAAAACACTACTTTTTCTAATAGCGCATGAGGAAGAAAAGCATGTCACTCAAGATAACGACCAACGCATCCAGCACCAAGTCAAAAGGGAGGAGAAATCGTATGGTTAATCACTCATCTTATTCCCTGACTCGATGAGAGCCATGTTCCATCTTGCTTGGTTTGGTTTGAAGAACTAAGCCTCTGATTTGAGTGAGGAGATGATCATGGATGAGGTTTCCACAGATGGAAAGCACTGTGATTTATCAAAGTTTCTGATTATGACGAATTGAACTTCGTCGAAATTAGAAATCCCTTCAAGTTCAAACTAGAAAAGCATAACTAGAATACCTCTTTAGAGAGTCATTTATATATGATGATTAGTTGTACATACATTTTCTGTGTCTTGCGGAGTTTCTCAACTAATCCTATAGGCCATGTGTTGGTCTATGCCCGAGAGAAGCCTTATGAATGGCCTTTTCAATCTGTAAAGTGAGAAAAACCATCACCCTTCCCGAGGCTCCCTGAGTAGAGGATAGACAAGACCACAAACAACAGATAGGAGTGATTCTATTCTGGTGACGGTGACATGATAGAAGAGTGTTGTTGGGGAGGCATGCTGATCCTGGTTACTGGGCATGACTAATGGCTAAACCACTCGTTTAGTCATTAGGATGTTTTCGAAGCATAAATAGAAGGTTAAATCCTTTGAGGACGGTAGAACATAGGCCCAATTTCTCAATCCCATCACAGCATGCATTTTTCACTATGCATTCTGCAGCCTCCACGATAATGCACAACTCAGAATTTATCTCCACATAATGGATGAGGTTGTTTATTCCATTCCAAATTAACCAATAGATACACTATTGTGTATATACCAAAAGTATCAACCTCAAAGGTAGGCCTTAGGAGAGGTGCATCTTTATTGATAGCAATTTGAGGTAAGGTTGATTGAAGTCTTTCGTGCCTTCTTTTAAATTGACCCAATACTAAATTTATCACACCATATGGTCTATCAAGAAGACATGGTTCAATATATGAACTCATTGGAGTAGCGTTTAAGGGTTTCTTTAAAAATGTTGACACTGTGACATAGAAACCAATCCCTTAGAATCATTATATTACAAGACTGCATACAATCAATATATTGTTTTGATAGAATAATGTGAATTAATATATAAATATTCTTACTTCCACATTCGCTCAATAAAAAATTTTAATAGCTACATTCAACCTTGAAGGATACTTTCCTATTTGGCACTTATACCTAGAACCTCCAGTAGACTTCTTAGTAATGTGACGCCAATTCTAGGAACTAAAAATTTTCCATATCCTAGAAAGGCAGATTGGCCCATAGACTGAAAGGTTTGAACTTAGCCTCTCATACCATTTGTAACAAACCTCTTTCACACCCCATTAAATTTCACCAACCACTGGAAGATACCTCCTAGCCACAATATTAATGACAAAATATTGGTTTCATTTGCTACTTTTAGTTTGTAATAAATTTAGATGTATGATTGTCACATGGGTTCATATACAACTATCTCATAAAAAGGCTAACACAAGCAATTGTACCCATGCCTACATTGCATCATAGAGAAGGAATAAACTAGGATTATTCAAGATCCCACATTTGAGTTTCCCTCCATTGAGGATTCAATCCAACATTACTGGAGCTCCTTCCATCCATACACTATAACCAAATTTTCCATATAACATGTTCATAGTCCTACTGTCATACTCGAAAGTACCACTGACATATATATTATGCAATACAAATAAATAACTAGAGTGCCTCAATGGATGAAATTCATCCTATAGAACATAATGCATGGATTATATAACTCGAACCATAGGCTCTAATGTTTCAAAACAAAATAATTCCTCATACGCAATCAATAATCCTACTGCCACATTTACATGACATGTTAACATGTGTATCTTACGGTTTTTTCAAATTTCTTCAGAAAAGCAGTATTGGATGCATAACATAAATAACCTGTACCATAATTTATACAACTGAACCATAACCATAGTTAACAAATTTTCATAGTGGCTCAAGCACAGCTTATTCACTATCTTAAAAAAAGATAGTGTAACACCAATACTACATAAGATCCACCTATTGTGACCGTAACTAAAATTACATTTATTTCCATCCATAAGATCATGTCATAAACGCCACATGCAATTCATTTAAACTCAAGAAAATTCTCTCATATTTTACGAAATTTACAACATAGAGGGTAATAAAGAAACATAGAGAACATCCCACGCAAGTGAGTCCAACTATATCGAAAGAGAGAAAAACACTTGGAAAATGGATCATCGTCACCGAACCTGGAAATGACACTTCAATTCACCCCCAATCCGAGGTTATTGCCATGGATCAACTGCTTCCCGTTGATCTATGCAATGGGTATTTAATAACCTCTTTCATGATATTGTTTCCATTAGCAACTTCGCACTTTTATGCATATTTTCTATCCATTTGCAGAGGATTATCTCCGAAAAGCTCACAGTTTTCTCCTACAAGGCTTTTACTCATAAAATATTTCCATTCTCTCCCACATAGCTTTTATGTTTTTCTCGATGGGTACTTATCTCCAATCCATCCACCTTATCTAGAACTAAATCTAGAATTTTATCATGAAAGATTTATCCTATCCCATTCCCCAATGGGATTTGGCAAGACTCTCATCTCTTGGTGTCTCCCTTTTCCAAGTGATTAATTTATTTGATAATGTATGTACTTTTCATATTACACCTCATACCTATCTTTCCTCAGCTCAGGTTTTCAGTAGTTTGACACAAAAGGGAGGGGTTTTACATACTCCCTCGCTTAAATTTACACTGTCCTCGGTGTATTACGGCATCTTCCAATATTATTTCCTTGTTCACCAGTATATGTCTTTGAATTCATAGGCTCCCATGGCCTGGCCATATGATGCAGATCTTTCGATAGAATATATCTATTACAAGTATTTCTCCCACACATATCCTTCCATTACTACATGTATCATTGATTTCAATCAATTTGGTGAGAATTTTCAGATACAGAAACTCAACTATGTTTACCAAAAGTAATATCATAATTTGATATACAATACTACTATTTTAGTAGCTATGGCTTATATTGCTCGTCATTTATTTTAGTTGAAGAAATTCATTTTCCTCCCCTACATTCTTCCAAGCCTTTATGTTCTTGCCAAACACTTGCTTCTTGCAGTTCCTCTACATACAACAAGTCAACTAGCATATTTCCAAAATCGATATGTATGAAATATCATAACATGTTAGCTCACACATAACCATCATAATCATATTACTCATCAGGATTATAATCACATATATAGAGACTTCAATTAAACCATTGTTACTTATCCTTGAATCCTCTTCTTAGCTTCCTTCTTCTGTACATACTCCAAGTTGGTTTACATGCCAGATAACCACCTAGTGCCTTCATGCATACCTGTACATCTTGTGTATTACACCCTCATAGTTATACATGTCATATATTATTATTAGGTAATACATGCATTCATACTGGTATATGATATAAAATTTGTATATAATGCCATTTGTACCACTGGTACACCATACCATTGTCCATAACATCACTTGTGTAACATATACTTCATCAACATGTTTCTAACCATGTTAGTATTATGCCAAAATTACCTTTACATAAATTGAACAAACGATGCTCAATTTATTGCAAGGAGAATAAGAAATCTCATGGACCTGTTCCATTTCTGCAACGAGTGAATAGTTTAATGTCATAGCATTCAAGTTCTTTTATTTAGCACATCATTTTCCTGTTTCATGCGGTTGCAACACAATGTCAACAAAATATTATCATAAAAGTAATCATTCATACTACATCTTTATCATACCCATAGCTCTTAGTTTTGGGGTTAAATCTATCACATATACAAGGTTTTAACCACAACGGAATATACCTTCCACTTAATCATAAAGAAGACTATTAACTATGATACTCAGTCTATCATAGATATTTGAAGTGTAACAACAGGGGCTTCACTCAATGAACCTCTAACATAGCATGTGCGTTCATGGCACACCATACAATACCCTTAATTTGACTACATATTGGAAAATGCCTCTAAAAATCACTTTATTTAACCCCGTGCCAATACTAACCCAATACACCTACCCAATTTGAAAAGCCCCTACTTTCACTAGATATTGTAGGTTCTTTCCATAAACATTTTTTATACCCCTTTATATTTATATCCCTTTATTTTCATTAATAGTGGTAAGTAGATTGTGCACCTAGAAAGAATAACCTAAATACTAGGTAGTTGAAAACTTGAAATTTTTAATAAACAAGAGGCAGATATAAGTTGGCTGATTTACAAATACATATTTTGGTTGAATGGAAAATACGTAGATTTGAACTCTCAATTGCATCTATCTTCTATTGAATACTGAAAAAGATACACTACAACAGTTCAAAATAGAACCTCAATAACCAAGAAAAAGGCGCACCTTTCAGCTTGCTTATAGAATAGGAAGAGGAGAGAAAGCAAAATAAATATGGAAACATGAGACATCTTATTTGGTTGGACTTTATCAAATCATAGCCCTAACTTGATCACCTAGTGCACCATAGTTTCATGCTAGGAGTGCCAAGTAAGTGTCTCTCCATAAAAAAATGAACCGGAGAATACAATCATGCATCCCTTCCTTGAGATCTGTCTCCTCTACCTAATATGGGAATTTATCATGCATAAGTATTCTAATTGAATAAGAATATACAACCTCTTACTAAGAATATATCATGCATGCCAAAAATAACAAGATAAAAGCTCTAATAATAGAAAAACTCTTCGTTTAGTAAGTTATCGCTCCCTCCATTCGTTCTTGAATCTCCAGTCAAGGGTTTCAAATCAAAGGTAGGGAAGATTTTGGATCCATGACTCAAGATCCAGTTGAAGAAACACTAGTTTCTCCAGTCCTTTAAAAATTTCCAACACTAACATCACCAATTCTAGTAGCAGCTTTAGTAGCAGAACCAAAGCTAGCATTCCAAAATTGAAATACTAAATTTGAAACAACATCTCAACTAGAATTAATTGAAGGTGTGACATGCATGCCATTAGCATGCATGCACTCTTTTCCAAACAATATTATATTTCACTATCTCGTATGGCATGCATGTTCCCTTTACCAATCAATAGTTTGTATCACTGTCTCCTTCACTTTCATTCAACCTATTCATCACTAATGTAAGGAAAGGGTGAAGGTTTCGTATCTATTGTCTTCTCTATTTCCCCATCATTGGGAGGATCACTAGCATAGAAATAGGTAAAGAATATTGACGCACACATTAGAAATAGATTATATAGGTATTAGTAATGTGATGCTTGTATGTTCTAGAGCAAGGCTGCTTGGGAGTGGGGGAAGAAGTAGGAAGTGAGAGTAGAAGCAGGTAGTGGGAGTGGAAGTAGGAGCAAGGAGTGACATTTTCAAAATCTCCCAGGTTAGGAGCGATTTTAGGAGTGAATTTTTTATAATATATATTTTTATAGTTTTTGATATATATATATGTCAAAAAAATCTTGTAGAATGATGGATTTGTGATAAAAACATAAAATCATGGATTAAACCATATAACATCATTCATTTATTATATATAACCTTCAATAACCATATGTCCACAAATTACAATATCGCATTTATATAGCATGTAAGGGTGCACATAACGAAAATAACATCAATTGCAATCCATCTCTTAACCAAAAATACATCAACAAATAGGCTCTAGATGACCTCTAGTATCCAAAAAAATCATGCTACAATAAATACCTACATATCATCAAAATCATTGCCTATTTTCGTATCTTTGTCATTAATATAACCCTCTAAGCATTAACATAAGATAGAAAAAACGTAGCATGTTAAGTCAAGATTTCATTTGAGTAACAGGTACATTTTTAGTAGGCTCATGATAGAGGAGTTTGAAAACCAATGTCACTATCATCAAGGCACATAGAGGGCTTGGTTCTCTTGATTAAATGCGAGTTCCATACCGCAGTACATGAAAAAATCCTATGGAAACATTGTGATCCCCCCAATTCTAGAATCCTGAAAAACTAATAAGTCTACTAGATTTTAATTGAGATCTAAAATTCTACTTTCTCCATATGAAATCTAATGAGGTTAGAATCACTCTCAAACATCCCGAGTCATTTAAAATTACAATGAATTGCATGTCAATACTAGTGCCATAGGTTTGAATATTAGGCTATTATAGACCTAATATTACCATAGTTTTTTCTTTCTCCCTCCTGCAATACTCTTGAACCTCTACTTCTCCAACCTCCTTGTTTTTTACCTTTGCGTGGCAAATGTATTGTATAAATAACACCTTATAATACACATATTGCTATACAACATATAAAATCCCTTTACCCCCTTATTATATGCTCAATATATTATTTCATTTTTTTCCTCATTTTTTATCTCCCAATATGAACGCACGTGATATGGTATTTCTCTTTTAGTGAAGCCCCCATTAGTCTAACAACCATCTTAGCTGGTCTTTAACCCAGAACAATTGGGTCGATACTTAAAAACTATTCCACACTTAAACAAATCATGTCATATGATTTACTATGGCCCTTTTGGTAAAACAAATTCCAATACCTTATTGGCCATGCATAATTTAGTGTAGGTATAATCTCATATCCTCTTCATGAGCTATAAATGAAAGTTCCAAGGATTTCAATTCTACACCCTTTAAGTTTGTATGTACTATGTGTACAAGAGTAGAAAAACACAAGTCAATTTACTCTTATTTCTTCCCACAAGAAGTACATTTGTAAGATCTCATTTCATTGTATAGATGGGAAGCTTCATGTTTGTGATATGTTACCCAAAAACCCAATTCATATTTGGGTGGACATGTACTTTAAGGTACACCTTAAGTTTCAAAGTTTCACACACTAGAATTTGAGTGAATTGTTGGGAAGCTGCTCATAAGATTAACACTGTCTTTCTACTACTAACCCAAAAGAATCAAGAGTTGCTTCTATACTTCCATTATGAATTTACACTAAATGTACTTTTGGTGTGAGTTTATTGATCTTCTTATGATACCATTATTAATGTATGGTGTATTTTTTAACATGTATATAGTATTTTGTATCACACTTCACAATCTTATCCCTATTTTAGGTTAGATTGATATGTACTTTATGCCTCTTGCTTATCTAAGTTACGATAGTGCTTTAATCAATAGGAATCCCATAACCTATTCATGTTTAATAAACTATGCATAATATCTTGATAAGGTTTTGTTTCCTCAATTAATGAGTAATTGGAACAATAAAATGCTTCATCCTTTGGTAAACCATAACTAAATGGCATTACATCCTTGATTGCATATGCACTAATCAACATAGCATCATTAAACTGAAAGACAATTTTTAAGATCATATTCTCATACTGTATACAGAGACATGTCTTTCATATCTCATCCTTTCTTAGGATCCTTTAAGCATAGCTTTATTTTCCCAATTAGAACCCATATAATTCATATTAAAATCTGATATGGGTAGAATAAGAAGATGACTTATTACTAAATTACCTGCATGAGTTTCTATTTTAACACTTTTCCCTTGCATAGAAACATGAAATCTCAGAATATGATTTTAATTATGAGTAAAATGATATGATGGCCATATCATTAAATCCACAAATAACTATACCATTTGAATTAATAAATTTTGTCTCATTCCAATATATTTTTCGAGGGAGTCTCTCTTCCTCCTTGCACTACAAAAAACTTCACTATTTAACACGGGTACAATGATTAATTCCACTTCGCTCATATATATGGATACTCACTTAAAAAATAATTTAATGATTTTTTAAGATAAACATAGTTTAATATTTGACCTCTATGTTATCTAACCAGAGTCAAACACGCCACATATTATTCCACGTACATGGTAACTTTCTCTTTTGGTTTCTATCATAATTTAGTTTGTGAGAATTGTAAATCCTTCATGCACAAAAACACATCCATGCAGCCCATTGCAACCCCACAGTGAGTCCTACATGCAATTCATATATGTACTTGTGCAACTCAAGTACTCATATTCTTCTTATAGTTGCATTATTTTTTTCCAGCTTTAATATCGCATTAATATGTTGGCCATGCTTTACCATATTTACCAATTGTTTAATTATCCTACTCTGCTATGCATATTTGAAAGTATTACTTTTCAATCATGATATAAAGTTTTTATGTCATCATAAGAGTGTTTAACCATAGCTTAAATTTTGCCACCTTCACAATATATAATAATTAAAATATTTTAAGCTCCTCATCTATGAGGGGACACAATAATAGTAATTTATTAACATTAACAAACATGTTAATTTTTGGTTATCCCTTTGTATTAATATTCATCACGTCATTGCTTTATGCATCTAAACATACCATAGAAACTCTTGGTAACCATATACCATACATGCTCCCCTTGAGAATCATCCTCATCATCAACCTATAATCAAAGCCTATTTGCTAAAGGGTCTATATGATAATAGAAATAAGTGAAACATACAAAAATACTTATTTTCACATTACATATGACCACATTACATGTGAGACTCCTCAACGTCTCAAATCATCACCACTCTCGACTCAAGAAAACTATAATATTCTAACTCAACAAATCATAGCAATATGCAATGATTAGCAATATAACACACCACTAGAATTCTTTATTCAATCTTTTAATACCATAATCATACTTATTTTAAACAGGGTCTGTCATAGTTACTTTAAATCACTTGTACATCATGGTATATATTTTTTTTGTGTGTTCCCAAAGCATTCAACAATAACTTGGTTTTGAGAATTCTCATATAATTGTAAGGATTGAGACCTTATCATTTCCTCATCAATCCCAACTATACCTCTTTCAAGGTATCTTAAATATATTTTTAAATATGAGAGATGTTAATGCGTGAATGCACATAATCTTGCTATGCATACTTTTGTTTCTCATAGTAAACACATCATAAGCCATACATATATCTACAAAGAGGATAAAATAAAACCTACAAAGATTAATGTAATTCAAGCAACTCAATAGATATTCATATTTTTATGGGAGCATATAAAAAAAATAACTCACATATTTTTACTCATTTGTTATGCATGGAACAAAATAACTTATGTAACCAGTACACACACTTATGTGCATTTTGATCTCACCTCAAATGACCTCATGTCATTTAGTCTTGTACTATCTATTTAAAAATAACTATGCATGCTAAGTCAAAACATTATCTTTACGTAAATTGTGACATAATTTCATATAACAAACCAATATCATAGAATGCAGTATATACATTGACCAATTAAACCATGTGCATCCTCCTCGCTTCTTCTTGAATTCCTCTACTATGTTGAGGAACAAACATCCACAATACAATAGAACCTATTATGGAAAAGCAACTATTACTATTCGCTCCCTGCTAAGGTTCTAAAATGTGAATAAAATGAATGAGGTAATATGTAATATAATAAAATTAAAGGATGTGAGTGCATTTACTAATCGTGTTGACAACAATAGTAACATGGTTTATTACATTCACAAAAAATCTTGCCAAACCCCAAGTTAACATTGGAATAATGCATTTTCCCACTCATCCTATGCCAACCGAGCAAAAATAACCAACAATAATGTAATCATGCAACAAAAAATATGTCATCCATGCAGACAACAACTCAAATTTAATTACCTTTTAAATTTCTGGTCTTGTGTGACCGAAGGTTGCCTTGGACCTTGCCTATGTTCCCATTTTAATTTGGAGTGACAGATAGAAAAAAAAAGCATCTTCTCCACTTTTGTAAGCATATGATAGAGATGTTTAATCTTGGCCCTTAATACAACCATCGCCATATGTTTTTCTTCGTAAAACTATAAGGAAGCACCAGAAATTATGTCAAGGGAATGAAGGTAGATCAACCTCCTTTCACATGCACAGTGAAGAGTAAGCACCCTCCTGCTTACATATCATTCAATTTCCCTTAGCCTCTTAGTCTCCTTAGGTCTTCACAACAATCATGCTTGGACCACAATAAACACTAACATTTCTAGAGAATACTTTGCAATTTTCAAGACAATCTGTCTGAGGATCAAACTGGCTCACTTATTGAAGAGTAGCCTCAACACATCAGAGGATAGAGAACTCAGTTGAAGGTGGGGATAAACATTATCCTTTCTTTTTGATTTTATCCTTTCATGGCTATGTTTATCGCTTGGATAAGATTGTAATTTATGGATAACATAATCCAACTAAGGGTGATGATTCCCATGAGGATAACCATAATCCCAAACCAATTCCTTCAAGCCAGTGGATAGGTACTCGCAGTCAATAAAATGAAGTAATTGAGCTAATTCATAATCAACAAAAGTAAACAATAGATCTACGACTTTCCTTTGATCCCTCTATCGATGGGTATTGGTTTGCTTTGTTTCCAACGCTATCCTCCATCACACACCTCCAAATTTGTGGTAAAGCACGTGAGAGATAACATTTAAAAAGGAAGAACAATAGCTAGTATTTTTCTCCATCCCTAAATTAAAAAGGCATTGATGCTTAAACACTACCCATAAAGAATGTGTCTACAACCAACCAACCTGATGTACATTCCATCTATTGAAATCAAATAGGAAACACTATTTTTTCTAACAACGCATGAGTAAGAAAAGCAGCTCACTCAGGATAATGAAAAACACATCTAGCGCTAAGTGAAAAGGGAGGAGGAACCGTATGGTTAATCACTCGTCTTCTTCCATGACTTCAAAAAAACCATGTTTCATCCTACCTTATCTAGTTTGAATAGATGAGCCTCCGATTTGAGTGAGAAGATGATCATGGACAAGGTTTGCACAGATGGAAAGAACTAGGATTTGTTGAAGGTTCTAATTATGAACAATTGAAATTCATCGAAATCAGAAATCCCTTCAAGTTAGAACTAGAAAAGCATAACTAGAATACCTCTTTCAAGCATCATTTATATATGATAATTAGTTTTACAACATTTTCTGTGCCTTACAGAGTTTCTCAACTAAGCCCATAGGCTAGGTCTCAGTTTATTCCTGAGAGCAACCTTACAAATGACCTTCTGAATCAATAAAAAGAGAAAAACTATCATCCTTCTCGAGGCTCCCTAAGAAGAGGATAGAGCAGATCACAACCAACAGATAAGAGTGATTATATTATGGTGAGATTGGCACAATAGAAGAGCCTGGTTGGGGAGGCATGCCAATCCTGGTTACTAAGCCTAACTAATGATTAAACCACTTGTACAATCATTGGGATTTTATCAAATAATAAATAGACGCTTAAATCCTTTTAGGATGACTGAAAAAAAGGCCCAATTTCTAAATCCCATCATATCATGCGTTTTTCACTGCGCATTTTGCAGCCTCCATGATAACACACAACTCAGAATTTATCTCAGCATAATGGATGAGGTTGTTTATTCCATTCCAAATTTACCAATATATACACTATTATGTATATACCAAAATTATCAACCTTAAATGTAGGCCTTAGGAGAGGCACATATTTATTGATAGCAATTTGAGGTAAGGTTGGTAGAAATCCTTCGTGACTTCTTTAAAATTGACCCAATACTAAATTTTTGACACCATATCGTCTATCAAGAAGACATGGTTTGATATATGACCTCACTGGAGTAGAATTTAAGTGTTCCTTTAAAAATCTTCCCACCATGACATAGAAACTTATGTATATACCAAAATATCAACATTAAATGTAGGCCATAGGAGAGGCACATCTTTATTGATAGCAATTTGAGGTAAGGTTGATAGAAGTCTTTGGCGACTTCTTTAAAATTGACCCAATACTAAATTTTTGACACCATATCATCTGTCAAGAAGACATGGTTTGATATATGACCTCACTGGAGTAGCATTTAAGTGTTTCTTTAAAAATCTTGCCACCGTGACATAGAAACCAAACCCTTAGAATCATTATATTACAAGGCTGCATACAACCAATAGATTGTTCTGATAGAATAACGTGAATTAATAAATAAATATTCTTACTTCCATATTCCCTCAATAAATTATTCTAATAGTTAGATTCAGCCTTGAAGGATACTTTCCTATTTGGTAGTTATACCTAGACCCTCCAGCAGACTTCTTAGAAATGTGAGGCCAATTTTAGGACCTAAAAATTTTCCATATCCTACAGAGGCAGATTGGCCTATAGGTCGAAAGGTTTGAACTTGGGCTTTGATACCATTTGTAACAAGCCTCCTTGACACCCCATTAAATTTCACCAACCACTACCAGATACCTCCTAGCCATAGTATTAATGACAACCTATTGGCTTCTTTTACTACCTTTTGCTTGTAATAAATTTAGATGTAATGATTGTCACATGGGTTTATATACAACAATCTCTTAACAAAGCTGACACAGGAAGTTCTTCCCATGCCTACTTCACATCACAGAGAAGGAATCAATCAGGATTATTCAAGATCCCACATTTGAGTTTCCCTCCTTTGAGGATTCAATCGAGCATTATTGGAGCTCCTGTCATCCATACACTATTACTAGCTTTTCCATATAACATGTTCATAGTCCTACTATCATGGCTGAAATAAACACTAACATATATATTATGAAATATGAATAAATAACTAGAATGCCTCAATGGATGAAATTCATCCTATAGCACATAATGCATGGATTAGATAACCTGAACCATAGGCTCTACTGTTTCAAAACAAAATCATTCCCCATGCACAACTAATAATCCTACTGCCATAGTTGCATGACATGCTAACATGTGTATCTTAGGGATTTTTCACATTTATTCAAAAGAGTAGCATTGGATGCATAACATAAATAACCTGTACCATAGTTTATACAATTGAGCCTTAACCACATTTAACAAATTTTCATAGTGGCTAAATCATGACTATTCATTATCTTAACAAAAGACAGGTTAACACCAATACTACATAAGATCCACCTATTTTGATCTTAACTAGAATTAAATTTATGTGCATCCATAAAATCATCACATAAACACCACATGCAATTCATTTAAACTCAAGAAAATTCTCTCATATGATACAGAATTTACAACATAGAGGGTAAGAAACCAACATATAGAACATCCCATGCAAGTGAGTCCAACTAGATCAAAAGAGAGAACAACACTTGGAAAACGGGGCATCGCCAACCAACCTAGCACTGACTCTCCAGTTCACCCCTGAGTTGAGGTTCTTTCCATGGATAAACTGCCTCCAATTGATCTATGCAATGGGCACTTAATACCCTCTTTCATGAATGGTTTCCATTAGTGGCATCCCTCTTTTACGGATATTTTCTATCCATTTTCCTAGGCTTATCTCGGAAAATATCACCCTTTTCTCCCATGAGGAATTTCCTCATAAACTATTTCCTTTCTCTCCTACACAACTTTTATGTTTTTCTTGAAGGATATTTATCTCCAATCCATCCAGCTTATCAAGAGCTAAATCTAGAACTTTATCATGAAATATTTATCCTATCCCATTCCCCAATGTGATTCAGAAAGAATCTCATCTCTTGGTGTCTCACTTTTCCGAGTGGTTAATTTATTAATCTATTTAATATTGTATTTACTTTTCATATTAAACATCATACCTAGATTTCCTCAACTTAGTTTCACAATAGTTTGACACACAAGGGAGGGTGTTACACACAACTTGATTATACATAGATCCATGCACCATTGCACTACAACATGTATGCCTAAATTATAAGCCTTGTATCAAACTAACATCAAGCTAGAATATGAGTACACATGTCATGCTTGTACATATTGAAGTGGTTCATTCCAAAACTTGATCCTCTATTCTCTCCATGCATAAGGGGGATGAAATCATCTGCTATCAAGCTACAACATGTGTGCATAAATAAAAGGTCTTATAACTACTTTGGGTAATACATCCTTCTTAAGGCTAGGCTTTATATCTTGGACCAAACAATATAGGGCATTCATGCACTATTATGGCTCTCTATAACATATTTTCTCCTTTCGCAATCCTTGGAACCATAAAAACCATCTATATTCTCTCATTCATGAGCAACATGACCTTTCTCTTATTATATATCTAGCCTATAATGATCCATAATTTGCACATATTCCTTACCGTCCAACCAACAATCATTTACTTCACTTGTATCACCTTGGATTGGCCTTAAAAATTCATTTACACCCACCATATCCACAAAATTCATAATCATCATATTTATCCTTTGTCATGACCATTGCAACTTCTAAGTTTTAGGTTACAAACTCTCAAGCTAGTAATGACCTCTAGTCATTGGTCCTCTTCGATGGACTTTAACTCCATCAATATTTCACATTCCTAGGCCAAATTAAAAAATAAATGGACTCTATGATCTCTCTTGACTTCTTTTGGCCATGCACTTACCCTTAAGCTTCCTCAATTTCTTAGGTCATACTATATTTTCTTCACTCAGGACCATTGGCATCCACCTATGGTACCATGATTTTCCTGCATGTTCCTCCACTCTATAATAATTTACTCCATCTATCTTTCCTCAACTTATGTACAACCACATAGCCTTTGTAATGCAAACTTGGGGAACCTACATACCATTAGAGAATGACCCTTGTAGCATTAACTTTAAACTCATGACATTTTTTTTCTCTATCACTCTTAGCTACAACTCATTTACCCTTGAATTTTTGTTTCATATGTCCTCCATTGAGCAATAATAATTATTAAACCAAGGAATTTGGTGTCCCTAGTGTCCTTCAATTCTGACAATATCAAATTCAAACTTAGACTTGGATCTCCTCTCCCTTCACTTTCCTCCATGTCCTTTGCTATGACACACTCCTAGGGAGAGAAATAGATACCATTCAAGAAATATATTCACATATCTTTGCAGATACATTAATGATTTAGAAGGGAATGTTACAAAATTAATTTTTAATAAACCTAGGGAATGTTCCTAACATCACTATGGAAAATAACATCAAATATACACTTCATCTTAATAGATTTGATTCAGACTAGTGTTCCTTCTAAATTGGAGACCATAGAGTCAATCTTTTGGCCTTTATTCATGAAATACAAATGCAAATCAATATAAATTGGCTCTTACTCTTAGCCCCCCAGGGGTTCCCTCATCTCCTTCAAAAGATATCATTTCCAAGTAATGCTTTCGCAACAATTATCTTATACAATCATATCCGCACATCAACTAGCACGTTCACACATAGGATTTGTACACAACTTCTCTTCACATAATGCTTAATTATTCAATGTTCTATTATTCAAGAAACACCCAGGCCAATGAGATCCTTTATTTTCTTATAATCTTAGTCTTAATGGTGACAGTCACCCACTTGCTCCAATGTCCATTGCTTAATTGACACACTCAATTCACTTATAGCATGAAGTAGTTGGGACTAAATAATGAAGTCTTTGATGATTTTTTTCCTTGCCACCTATCATGTCCTCAATATATGGCCTTTGGATATTAAATGTGTTGTACCCTTATGTCTAGTCATTGGATCCACAATTAAGCTATGATACCACCATTAAGATTACAAAAACATATAGTAACAAAATAAAAATCATGACACAATTTATCTTGGAAACCCCAACCTAGGAAAAACCATATTTTATTAGATCTATTACATGGACAAATGAAATATTAAAATGTAAAACTCTAATCCTATCTATAGGCTTCATTGCATGTGATACCATGGGTCACCAATACCATATGCTTGAAAACCATGAACTGTAAACTAAATTCTTTCAACTCTGTAACCGAGTCAAGTTCAACTAACATGACTAGTATAAATTTGGTTATGTTTATATTCTCTACAATTATGAGTATTATTTGGTTTCCCTCTCTATAATTTTGATTAACTCTCCATTTTTTTATAAAGTCTCTACTCAAAAAATGGTTTTAAGTTTATTCTATATCACTTATAGACTAGTTTGATTTCCTTGAGACAAACTTTTATTTCTCACATCTATCAAAACATTGTTCAATTATAAAAATAATGACATCTATACACATAAAAAATAGACGCTTCCTCTCCATGGAATACTTACATCAACACATGAAAAACCTAGACCATCGAGTAGAGTGTACCAAAAAGCACCTTTGAAACCTCCTAGTTGACTACACACTAGGCATCAACAAGGAACCAATCCAGGTTGCAGCAGTAGATTCAAATCCCTCCTTTTAGTCTATTGACTTATATCATGGCTTTAGTTTATTAATTTTCATTTTATGTGTCTTTCCCTCATGGTCTTGAAGGCTCTAGTATCATTATATCTATTTTGGATTTCGAATCTCTAGCTAACTTTTTGTCTCTTGCCTCTCTAAAACGAGTACATTTTATGATATGGTGGGGAAATCTTCATTTAATATCTTGTTTAGAAGGTAAATACAAACATTTATACTAACAAAAGAAAAATGCATCTATACACATAAAAATATCTACTACATACACTTTTTCAAATTAAATTTCAAACAATATGTATTTAAACAAAGAATTTTATAAAATATACTTTGTTAATTAAACAATAACCTAAAATATCATATAGAACTATCTTAATCCTAGATACAACAAATAGACACAAAAACATTTTAATTGTCTAGTCTAACTGTTTCACCTTTGGATTTTTTTTGGAATGTAGTGATACAATTTATGTGGATAATGCATTTTTTACTGTTTAAAATGCATTTTTGAGTATATAAAAGGATTTAACCCCATGAAAAATGCCTAGGGAACTATAATTGTGCAAATTACACAACTCAAACATACAATTTAAACAAAGCATTCATGGATTTTGAACTAAACTAAGGGAGAAATGTACCCAAGAAAATAGTCAAAATGCCAGAAAAATATAATGGTTTTATTTAAATTCCTTTAAACACTTGTAATTTTGTTTCCAACATTTTTTTCAAAAATAAACATTATCTAATTTTTTATATTATATTCTATTATATCATTTTTATTTTTATTTTTATTTTCAAATTAAAAAATTCTTTCTTTCTTTAGTTATTTTTTCTTTTATTTTTCATATTTAAAATTATTTGTTTCATTAACGTATGTTTTTACACACCCTTGTCATTAAAATGTTACATTAAGTTTTACATATTAGCACAAATCATGAACAAAATAAATGAATCCATTAAATTGTCCTCAATCATAATTATAAGAATGAAATCATTATCTTTCATAATATCCTAAGGGAATATCTCAAATGTTTGAATTTAAATCTTATTAGTCCCTACTGCAGGCACGACTAGGAGTATAGTAATCAATATGATAGGGTTGACATTAATTTTCATTACTTACTGTCATGACTATCTCAAATAACGAAAGTGTTTAACCTACTAGTGTATGCAATCTCTTTCGCCTTTTTATTTCACCTCTTTCTATGGTGGAGAGGTTAAACCATATATTATAGTCATCCATTTCCTTTGCATTTTGAAGGTGATAAACTAATTCTAACATTATTTTGGAATAAATTTCATTTTTAATAATTAAAATCATATATTTTGTTTATGTTACAAGGTTGCCAAGGTTTCCGTTTTTAAACACATGGCTCACACATGGCTCACACATGGCTTGTACATGTTTAAAACTTTGCATGGGAGTGCCCACTTAACTATTTGCCTACAATATTAGGGATGGATGAAATGAATGAGTGGGCAGATAGTGCATCTTAACCTCCATTTCCACCTCTATATACTCATTCCTCACTCTGGCAAGTTCTTATGCTCTACATCAAAGCCATAGCATTCATTGTTTCATTGTGATGTCTCTACCATCTATAAGCTAAGAGATTGTGTTGCTAGATCGTAGTGTGAAGTAATTGCAGGAACCTGCTAATTACAATAAAATAGAGCTCCTTGACATGGAGGTTGTAAGCGAGAATCAACAGCTACTTTTTGAATATTTCAAGATGGCAATTCGAGGATGATTTGAAGCCTAATTACATGGTAGAGAACCACAATGAGTTTTTTGGAGCACCATTTTTACATCTAGGTGCATAAGATGATTATGACATGTCCTTGAATACAACAAAGGAGTAGCATGAAGGCCCTCTTCAAGTAGCTCAAAGAAGTCACATGTTTTCTTACCAGAACACACATCATGCTAAGAATTCATCTCATACGGGGATTTTAACTTCCTACGACAAGTTTGAGTGAAGACTGAAATTCCCATGACTTTGGTGAACACAAGAGTATCTCTGTAAGGGAATCTTATCATTCCCACATTTCATCACCTACTGGAACTCAGACAACTGACAATTCTCCCAAGACTCTGACCTTTACAAATGGTAATGTCTCAGGTGACTTTTATGAAACTTCCTCTTCCAAGGAGGAGGACAAAGATAAGGAAGGGACAGGTTCATGAATACAAATAAAAGGAAGGGCTTGGGTCAAGCAATGAAGTTAGGATGACTGAAGTGGAATCTGAGGTAATGTTCACAAACCTTCTTGTAAGTTGATACACATATGAAGAGTATGTAACAATTTACAGAGTCATTGGGAAAGATGAAACTTCTAATGGATCTTAAAAATAACGGATGTGATAATGCTACTAACACTATGCCAAATCAAAATAAATTAGACACTAGAGAGGAGGACGAAGCCAAAGTTTTTTATGGCAATCGAGCACTTTTCTGACAACAATGGTTGTGGGTTTACATACTTGTAGATTTCAAACAGATTATCCAATCCCATAATGTGTTTGTGTACATATGTTCTAGGATTCTCCATGGAACACCTAAACCTAGCCCGTGCAACCAAGTTTGATAGATAATTTTTGCAGCCTCAACCATATTTAGTGTAAATCCCAAAAATTCATAGGTCAGAGGCCTCACTTTCCACAAGACAACTGGTGAGTTATTGACCTCCATTTTGGGTTGGGGTGATAGGGATTAAAGCCTCACATGTTTATATCTATGACATGATAACTTGAGCTTCAAAGAAAAGAACTACATACCTAGAAATGGACTTCATATCCACAAAAAATACGAAATTCTATAGGAGTACTATATAAGAATTCCTAGGTCGATGTTCTCATATCATCTCAGTTCAAATTGTTATCCCATCTGGAAAACTAGTGAGCTTCTTTCTATCTTGTTTGCTAGATTCCATTGTTTGGAGCTGCTTCCTTTTATAAAGATGCTTCCCCTCTTAGGGACATCAATAATTCCATAAATTTATTCATCTATTTTCCTTCAGCCTCCTCTATTGACATATTAGTTGACATATTGTCATGATACAATGTTAAGTGGTGTGGTTTAGGAGCCTACATCTTATGTTATGGAGAAGGAGGTGAGGAAGTGGCCCTCATGGGAGGACCCACATAGTACATCAAGATCCTATTTAAAAAAATTTAAGCACTTTAATGACTCTGTGGACGTTCACTTTCAGCTAGTTCTCATTTTTGTAGAGTTGGTTTAAAGTTCTTATCGTTGGAGCTAGCAGAGAAATAATGATCGAATCTTATGAGATTGCAGTATGGGGAGACTTATTTTTACTTGATGTAGCTCTACAAATTCTTTTTGTATGGCAAGATAGACAAATATACTAAAAGCATGTTCTCTTTATTCATTCTTACATAATTTCCATTAAGAATTGATACTCTCCATCTCTATTTTACATATTCAAATGAAAAAAAAAATTACAAAGACCTTACTCAGTATAATTATATGCATAAAAGTTCCATTAACTAGAATAATATAATGAGAGATATCATGGTTATATATGATTAAGTAAAAAAAAAGGTAGTTAGCTATTGGTTCGGTAGAACACATGATATATTCCAAGAAGCTACATTGGTAATTACAAAAGGTAATTAAGAATTTACTTTCTATCGCGCATCAAACTTTCTTATCTTCAATGAAGACATTAACATATATAATTAATAGAAATTGATAAATCCAAAAAAGTATAACTAATTGAAGTATACATTGAAAACTTGTAACTACTACCACTACATGCAGTTCTTGTTATAAAGAGCGTTTGGTAAATGTAGGGGTTTTGAATAATGTGTTTATATAGTAGTGTGCTTTGGTGAAATGAATATGATATCAATGGTCCATATTGCATATTTATAGAATCACATGAAATTTTATTATAAAATGAAAATTATGGAAAATTTAACTTAAATTCTAAGTGTTAATTTGCTAAAATTGTAAATGAGGAGGTGAGAAACAATTTACCCACTCTCTTCCCTACCAAGGAAGCTGGTTTTTCCCATCAATATATTTTATCTCAATATAATTGTTAGAAAGAAACCTTTACATTGTGATATGATTACTACAAAATAAAAGATGTGCAATTTCATGCTCAAAGCGATTTCATGTAAACATTATATATATATATATATATATTATATATAATATATATATATATATATATATATATTATTATATATATATATTATCTATATATATAATATAATATATAATATATATATATATATATATAATATATATATATATATATGTTCTCAATTTCAAAATACAAAGTTAACACATCTTCACTTTCAATTAGTACACACATGCACCATGGTATTTTTTAATGGTTCACATAATATACCTATGTATAGTATTCTAGGAAACTATTATAGTTTAAAAAACCATACATACATAGGGTAGGTGAATATTTAATCAACAACATGCAATTTACTATAAAAACTAGCAAATTGATGGTAAATTTGATCAATTTAATAATACATGTCTAAAAATAAGTGAATTTTTAACCAAGTGGGTAAATATTTTTCAGAAAATGGCCCAAAAATAGTAAATTTTCCCCTCAAAAATGTGCTCCTTCACACACACAAAATTGATTATGTAAGAAGGATGTTATTGCACTTAGAAAATTATAGTTCTCATAATTTTCAAGCAAGGTAATATCAACATATTTTTTCCTTGAGAAACAACATAATTCCATCTTAAATCCTACTTCATCAAACTTTGATAGGGATCAAAACTATGGAGGTGCAATCATTTCTCAAGTTTTCCTCAATTCAAAACGTCTTCACCTCTATATGTTTTACCCCTATGAGTAATTGAAAGATCCATTGATATGATTCTACATTAATATCTAATATAAAGCTAAAGAAGTAAAACACTATACATAATAACAAGTACAAATATAGTGATAATAAATTTAAAGTGGACTAATGGTAATGATTCTCTCACAAACACATACATAACACTATAAAAATTAAATCATATAAATTGTATGAAGCAAAGTAATACATGGAGAATTTGATGGATGGTAAATTATCTTAGTGTAGAGATATTAATAAATCTTATGAGTATTTAATATCTACATTATAACATGTTTGGTGGTATTTTTGTAAAATATTCAAATTTCTTATAGCTATACGGTATTTATATAATTTCACTGATTTAAAGGTAAAATAATTTTATCCTATAAAATTTGGGTTAATTATTTTAGAAAAAATGGAAATCCATAAATATTATTATTAGAAAAGGCATGAAAAATTAGTTCATTTGTGAAATTTAACCCCTAAAATTTTCCTTACAATGATTTTATTTGGCATTCTTTCTGATTGCTTTTTATCAACCCACAATATCAATAGTAAGTTATGTGATACCAATTTTTTATATACATGACAATGCAAATCTACTTAGCTTAAGATTTTTCAAACATATAAATATTTGTGTCTCAATGATTCTTTGATTGGTCTTTATTTTTAAAATATTTAGAACTGGGATGGATTTACCATAGTGACGTATAGTAATTTATTTAAAAACATGAATTAAATAGATAATTCAATATATTAATCTAATCCCAAAGATTATAAACATCCACAATTCTATAATATCAATGCATAGAATAAACCAACATGAATGAATCTCAAATACAAGCTTAGTAACCTTGAGTTGGAAATATAATCTAAAATATCAATAAAATCACAAAATACCATTAAACATATAAAAAAAAAACCATATTTATATGACTCCTAGTGAAGACCCTCTCCTAATAGTTTGTGGCCCTTTACAAATGGTTTTAGTTTTTCAATAACAACCTCTTTTTGCATCTTTTATTTTGGGCCATCTTATATCTATTCCATTTTCCATGAATATTTAATAGTTGTATTCTCATTGAACTCAGAGTCATTGATACTCTTATTTTGTTTTCAATTATTTTTTTTAGCAAAGCATAACGCCACTCATGCATTACATTATTAACCATGTTGGTTCCCATAATGTTTCGGTGACAAAGAGAAATCCAAGAACATATTCATAAGTATATGAATCCTCCCAATTCAAGTTTAAATAGTTTTACTCCATTTGGGTCATCTTGCATTTATTCCATTTTCCATGAACATATAATAATTGTATTTTCATTGAGCTAAAAAAAACTCTTTTTTTCCTCTTTACTTAATTTTTTAGCAAATAATAACACCACTCATGCATTAGATTATTAACCATGTTGGTTCCCATAAATTTACGGTGACAAAGAGAAATCCAAGAACACATTCACTAAGGATATGAATCCTGCCACTTTAGGTTTAAATAGTTGTACTCCATTCACCTCAGGGGACATTCCACAGGGGATTCACTCAATGAACCTCTGAGGTAACACGCGCATTTGTGGCATACTAAAAAATACTATTAATTTGACAACATATTGGAAAATACCTCTAAAAATCACTTTATTTAGTCCCCCTACCAATGTGAACGTAGTACATCTTCCCAATTAAAAAAACCTGTACTTTCACTAGATATTGCAGGTACCCTTTTTTCATTAACATTTTTTTATACCCAGTTATATTTTTCATTATCTTTGAATTATATTTTTTATACACCATATATGAAAACCCTTTACCCGATATTATATTCTCAATATATTATGTCATTTCTTCCTTTATACATATTCTCAATATGAATGCACGTGGTATGGTATTGCTCCACCAGTGAAGCCCTCGTGGAGTATTCCCTGTTTCTATTAGAAAAATATGTTCAATAAGAAAATATATGTGAATGCCTTATCGCCAGCTTTTTAGCCTTGGTCGTGTTCTCGCCATCACCTCCACTCTGTCTTTAGCCAATCATTCACCCTCATATGATTGTTTACCCCTTCCAGGAACATCTACGAAGAGTTATTCTATTAGCCATCCTTGTGACACTGTCATGATTGGAAAATTCCAAATCTTACCTGGAATCAACTGCTACCTGAAACCATCACTCGGTCCTCGAAAACGAGTCTTCTTTAAGCTCTTTTCACCTGACTCGTAAAATATAAAAATATCTCCGAGCGATTGGCCTCTCCGGCTCGTTAAAGGCATCGGAAGTGCTATCCCTCCTCTAGATTTTAATCTTTTTGGACATGAGGGATTATTACACAAAAAGATCGAGCGCTTGTCTTGCTCGGCTCGTTAAAACTATCGAAAATTCATCTCTTTTGTATTATTTTACGCTTTTTCAGACTTAAGGGATTATACAACGAAAAAGAATCTTTGGAGTCTCCTTTCCGTTTCTTTCAGACTCTCTAAAACTGAAAGAGACCGAGTTATCTTTGTCGTTGAACTTGTTAAAATTGAATAGCGACAAACTCATCCAAATGGACGAGAACAAATTTCACTGTCCCTAGGCTCGCTAAATATAGCGACAGGTTTGCCCGAAGGGCAGATTATAGGACAAGCATATGTTATCCTCCTCAAGCTTGACAACAATAAAGAGGTACTGGTCAGCAATGACTGGGGAAAATTGGGAAGAAAACTTGAAGAAACTTTATTGGTAGCAAGTCGCTCTTGAACATGACACTTTCCTTCCGCATCCATGCAGGGTTGGGTTGTTCCATTCATTGGTCATCACCATTGGTCCATCACACCATTCATCTTTGGGGTTAACGCTACCAATCCATCGTTAGTGTCTCCGATATGTTCAAGAGAAGTCATTCGGACAATTCACCTGTGTCTCACCCACTGCAATACATTCATGCTCCATTCCTTCATGACCGCCACCTTGAACCTTGTATCATCACACTGTTTTCACCTGCAAAATCATTTGCTTCATTCCATGTCGTTGATGCGGGATTCATTAAGGCCCTCCTGCGACGGGTTGCTTCTTGTCGACATCAGCTCATTATCTAAGAAGTTGACTTAGGAACAACCTTTTCAGTACTTTGAAGCTTGCATGCCTCAATGGCAAGTTTCTCACTTTTGGTGACAAGTTTACATCAATGGCCTTCGACCGAGAGATTTTACGTGGTGTTCGACGCGAAGTCCTTTTTCACACCACGTGAATTGTATTGTAGTACCTTGAGGGTCATTGTCATTATTGGTGATTCCTCTTGCGCCTGTTAACAACTTACATCATTGGCTGGTAATCAGGCGATGTCTTTCCATGTTCAACTCCAGAACATT
>APFE030131347.1:0-13585 GCA_000404065.3 Pinus taeda | reverse complement strand
ATTTGGCTTGAGTGGGATAGTGTGTTGTATTACAGAGGTGTCATAGGACTTGAGGTCCTCATAACTCCATGCAAACACATCCTGAAATTCTTTAAACATGTCAATGTATTTGGGCTTTTGGTCAGGAGGTAATGCAGCATATAGTTTTATGATTTTAGGCTGTTGGACTGTCCCTATGTTGTGTTCTTCAATGGTAGCGTTTAGGGGTTCAAATTTTGGTTTATTTGGGACATCATTAGAATCAAAGATATCTTCCAAAGGGGCCAAGCCTGTTGGAAGAAAATTATTCTTTAATTGTATCACCTCAGTTTCACATTCAGGTATCTGCTCATATTCAATCTGTTGGATTTCTTGAATGTTATTCTGGTTGAAAATTGTAGGATTTAGCATTTGATAGACTGTTTTGGGTGAAAGTACTTGGCTGTTATTTAGACTATGTATTTGTGATTGACTTGCTGGCTGAAGTAGTTGTGATTGACTTGCTGGTTCAGTATCTATGTTGAGGCCTGAGAACTCTTCCTGCAAAGTCAGGAAATTGTTGATTTGTGTATCATTGTCAAATACTTGCCAGTCTTTTATGTTATTTGGGACTGATGGTCTGTGTTTTACCTCAGCTGTGAAACGGTGATGGGGGTCAAAGGGCAGTTTGCAAGTACTTGCAAACATGGCTAGGCTATGAGCATGCAGGTTCTAGGCCCTAGGAATTTTGGTAATTTGGAACTCAGCAAGGGAGTTAAGTAACTCAGTGGCCACAGCTCTGTAAGACCTAAGTCTGTTGTCTTTTGTAACAAAATTGCCTTTAACCTGTTGGATGACTAAGTCCGAATCCCCTAGGATTGATATTCTAGCAATTTGCAGGGATTGTACCAACTTGAGGCCTAGTAACAGGGCCTCGTATTCAGCCATATTGTTGGTGCATCTGAAATTTAGTCTGTAGGCTCTGCCCTCTGCATGGCTACTCTCTTTATTGTGCACCCACACTCCTGCTCCTGCCCCTAGCTTGTTAACTGATCCATCAAATTCTAGGAACCATAGAGCTTCCTTTTTTAGGGGGTTTTGAATAAGGTCTGTGTGGCATGAATTTGTGAGTTGGAGTATAGGCTGATTTTTTGGCTTGGTTGGCATGAGATCCTTCCCGCTTGGTGGGATTGTTTTGGTTTCTAGAGGGGCCCTTTTTTCATTATCTTGTTCAAGCATGGTGGTTTCACAGTTGTTTGTTTTGTGGTCTTGAATACTGATATTGTTTGATTCAGTCAGTGTCTGGATATCAGGATCTTCTTGTTCAGCAATTTGATTTGTTTTAATTATCTGAGCCTTTTCCTTGGTGTTGCTGTTTCTATTGTCATTGAAAAGGATGTATGAGTCTATGTCAGAGTGGACAGCATAAATGGGAAAGTTTTGGGGCTTCTCTGTACTACTGACCATGTATTTCATTAGTGACTCTCTATACAACCTCTTGGGTTGACCAAAGACTGTTATAGTAGCATAAGACATGTCTAGTTGGAGGGACCCTTGAAGCTTAGCTCCCCATGATCTTGACAGTAACATCCCATATTTAGGTGGAATGTCAGCAACAACCACATCCATTAGGATTGTTTTGTTTGGATACTGAACTAAAGACACACATAGGTCTTTTATTAGGCCTAGACACTTGACCTGGCTAGAGTCAAATGAGTAGAGGTCCTTGTATGGTCTAGTGATATCCAAATTTAGCCTTTCCATCACCGATTTTGGCATTAAGTTGTGAGATGCACCTGAGTCAAACATTGCATTGTGTAATATTTTGTCATGCACATGCAGGCTGACATAAAAGGGTAGGATTCCTGAGCCTGCTACTTTTCCATCGACCTCAGGGCCAAAAAGCAATTCAGGGGTGTCATCCAACACATTGACATTGTCCACATTATCTTTGCTTTTGTTATGGGTGAGTTGGAGAGATCTTTGAATCTTCTGTTTATAAATGTTATTCTTGGCTAGCTCTGCCAGGGGTATGGTTATTTTCAATTTTCCAATTTCAGTTTCCAAGTCAAAGGGTTTTTTAATTTGGGTTTTAGTAGTGTGGGTGAGCCTGCTTTCCTTATCTGCTGAGGTTTGCTCTTGATTTTGGGGTTTATGATTGTTGATCAGCTCTTGAGGCCCTTTGCTTGGTTTAGACTGTTCAACTGATGGAGCTGGTGAATTAGGTGTTTGTTCAGTGATGTCTTCAATAATTACCTCTTTTGTGGTTGAATCAGTTGTGTTCTTTGGTTCCACTACTATGGCACTTTTGGGCTGTAGTCTGTCTTTTGTCTTCTCAGGTTGTGTTATATTTACAGTCCTGCTTCTTAACTTGTACTGTTTATGGACCTCATAGACAGCCGTGTCATAACCTTGTTTGAAATCAAATGATTCCCCTGAATTAGTCTGAAATTGTTTACTATCTTCCTCATCCTGATCCTCTTGACTCAAGAAGACTTGGTGCTTATTGTCAAGGCCCATTAGGTGGATATGGGTGTCCCCTGCTTGTTCTTCGGATGTGGATGTTTCGGCATAATTTTCTTGAAATGGTGGTCTTATTTCAGGATCATTGTTGACTTTGCTCCCACTAGGATTTTGGTTCCTCCTAAAGTTTGGATTCCTATTAGGATTGTTTGGTGGTGCTTCCCATGACGATTTTCTTTCCATAGATTCTACCCTGTCACCTAATCTCTTCATACCAGAAATTATTGCATCCAATTTTTGGTCCAAGGCAGAGGGCTCTTCTTTGAAAACAACTCTCTTTTCCATTTTAGCCCTGTTCCTCTTAGAAATCAGGTTTGCCTCAACTGTTACAGCAACCTTCTGAGCTTCTTCGAGGGTTTGAGGGGCTCTTTCTTTTAATTGATAGGCCATATATGGGTCAAATCCATCTGGGAATTTGTACAAGGCTAGATCAGGGGGGGTTCTTAGGTTTTGAGGTATTGCATTGTATACATTATTAAACCGAGCACAGTATTCCAAGACTGTCTCTTGAGGACCTCTTCTGATCATGTCATATTCACCAAGTATATGTAAGGGGTCCTTCTTTTTCTCCCATCTATTTGTGAAGGATTGGTAGAGCTCATCAGGGGTAGTGATGCTGTTTGCAGGCAGAGATCTAACCATTTCTCACATCCCCTGTTAAGCTTGACAATTTTCTCATCCTTACAGTTTCATCATCTATCTCATAATTTTCAAAATGATCTTGCATTCTCTTAGCATGCTGGATGGCAGAATAAGGACCAGTGGAGTCAAAGTAAGCTATTTTGGCCTGATAATCTTGAGGTAAAGCCACTGGATTGGCAGGTAGTTGCAGAGGTGCATACCTGGCCATATTTGCTGGATTCTGGGGGTTAACTAGGACAACTGGGACAAGAGGAACAAAAGGTATCACAGGGGTAACAGGTATGGAGGGTATTACAGTGTGGGACAAAAGAACTTGTGTGGGAGAAGAAGGGATTGGTGGGGAACTTTGAGATGTTGAAGGGGAACTAGGGGAATTGGGGGTAGAACGGAATAGGACTTTGATTAGAGTGGGGATTGAGTTAGGATGCTCAGGCTGTGGACTGATGTCAGCAAGTTGATCTTGTTTTTGCTGGTTCCTAACAAATTTGGGGATAGTATTGGGATTTTTGAAAACAGTGGGAGGGTTGGGGTCAGGATTTGCCCTAGTGTACCGGAGATTCTTCTTGGGAGCCAGCTTCTGAGCTAGTCCTTTTAAGGTTTTATGAAGGCTTTTGTATAGCAAGGACTGGACAGGAGCTCTAAAGATTCTGTGTATCTGTATAGGGTGAAAGGAGATCTGAGTCAGCTCTACCTTAAGGCTACAGATGTTTGTATGGGAGCAGCTTAAAGGTGTCTTGACTGATTTTCAGATTCTGAGTGTGATTTCTTGGTAGATGTACAAACCTTCAGTTCCTGAAGCGTCCCCAGTGGAGTCGCCATTTATGTTAACTCCCAGGTTGTTCCCTATGACTCCTTTAGGGAATACGGCCGGGGTAACCACTAACCAATCTTTGGGCTACAGCTTCTAGCCTAGCTGTAGTCAGAGAGGGCTCTCTCTATAAGGTTTGTCACTGTTTTTGATAAAGGTTTTAGGCTAGTTGTTAAGTGTTATTTTTGGTTGTTTCTGTGTTTGGTTGGGAGGATGCTTCTGTTATCTTTTAAAGACTATCTGCAGGTGAAACTAATCCATTGGGCAATGGGGTCTTGGGCAGTTTTCCCTTGAGATCTTGATTTGGCAAGGTGTAGCTACAGGGCCTGTGTGTATTTCATGAAACAAAATGAGAATTGTGAGAGTGAGGTGAAAACAACCAGCAAAGAGCAATTAATATTTCTTTACTTAAGCTGAATATTGTAAAAGAGGTTTGTTATCTAGGAGCAATTACTTGAATTCCTAAAACAACAATGCACTGTGATGATGTAGTATTAAAGGTAGCAGTGAAGAATTACTCTTTAAATACTTTATCAGAAGAAAACATATAAGATAGCTTAGATTGAGTTCAGGGTAGCCAATGACTAAATCCTGAGACTATTCTTTTTCCTTGCTACCTAGATATTCGAGTTATGGAAAACATGAAAGAACAATGATCACAGGTGAAACAAAGAGCCATGAGAAAAACTTATTGAGTCATGAAATACACAGGAATCCTGCAACTTTGAGCCATACACCATCAGGAGATCAAGAGACACAATGCTTGAAGAAATCCCACTGTGCTTTGTATTAACTGTCTGAGATTTTACAATAAGGAGAATAATAGAAGAGATATCAAGAGATTTCTTACATCCGGAGTCCAACCCCTCTAAACAAACGCGAGGGGGAATATATAGAGGTTTCATACAAAAATATCTCAGGTATGGAGTCATCTGAGAGGAAAATATCTCTTACACCCGCACAGGGAGAGTAGATAAGAAGTAATTACAAACATAAATGATTTCTTTAAAAGCCCTTAACTCTTGTCAGGATAATGTTTGACCTTTGGGCGTTTGCGGAGTCAGCTGTGCGGCTTTATCATAACTGCAGAATGAAGTGCTGTGCAGCTTTTACTTTTTGTGTCTTCTTGGCCCTGCCACCTGTGCCTGCTGATGTTGTTGCTGCAGTCGAGTACCTGTGCTGAGTTGGCTCAGCGTCTTCATGCTTGCTGTCATGGCTTTGTCCACCTGTAGATGCAATATAGACTGTATTGCTGAAAAAGATTTAATTCTTCAGCTTTGGTTCAACAGTAGCTTTATTAAATCCTGCCATGTATCTGGAGGAGGAAGCTGATGCTTCAAAATTGACCCTAAGGTCTCATCAGCCTCTGTATATTTATAGAAATGAGGAGGCTCATCAAACAGATGTGTTACTTCATTCTTAATAAAAAACAAATTATCTAATTTCTCAAAAAGAGCTTGTCCTGTTATTGGGCCTGCTGAAGATGTCCCTGGAGCCTCAGCAATCTGAATTGCTGCAAAACTGCTTACCCTCTTGATGTATTTCTCATGAGAGAGTAGCTTCCCTGATTCTAGCAAGTTGGGAAGCCCTCTGTCCTGCAGGGCTGTGAATCAATTCTGAAACTTATTTATGTTTGCCTATATATCCTGGATTTTCCTGTCCAGGGTGTGGATTAGATTTTTCATTATTGTGACCCTTTTGATCATAGATATGGTTTCAGTTCTATTTCCAATTCCCATCTTCACCAACTGGGAACTTGTCCTGTAATTTAGTACTTCAATCATCTTAGGGGCAAGGTCGGCCATGTTGCCTAGAGAATTTCTTGCTCTGTGTAATTCTTTTCTTGCCCTGCTGATGAGTCCCACTTGTTCATATATAGCATCAATGTACTCCCATTGGTTAGTTATTGATTTTCCAATGGCAGTCCAAATCACTTGCTTGAGCTCTGCTGTCACTTTCTCAAAATTGAGCTGCTTTTCTAGCTCTGCAATTGTTTTTCTTAGAGCTTTTACTTCTCTCTCCCTCTCAGCCACATTTTGCTTAGACTTATCATATTTCTCATTTATCTTAGCTAAGCTGTCCTTGGCTTGATTGAGTTCTGTCATCTGAGACTCCAGTACCTGAATTTCCTGCCTTAGTTTTAGCATGTCTAGGCTCTCAGCCTTTTCTGTTGGTGGTGCTGTAGTGGCTGGTTCTGTAGTGGCTGGAGTTGTTTCTGGTGCTTGTTGCTTTGGAGGGATGGCCTCTTGAGGGGTCTCCTCAAGGTCTATTGTCTCTGTGGGCGGTTTGGAAGACTGCCCTTCTTCTCTCCTTTGTAGCGCTACTTCTAGTGTAATCTCTGTGTCCTGCAGCTTTTGTTGGGTGTCAATCAGCTCTTTATATAGAGTCATTAGTAGAGCTGTTGCATCCTTTTCTTGCCTCTGCTGAGCAACTTCATCTGTTTGTGGATGTAGCGTTGGGGGGATCTTCATTTTCTTTTTGATTGCAGCCATGTCTGCATCCCTCAGTTTAAGGACTTTCTGTATTGCCTTAACGTCATTGGGGTCATGTCCAAACTCTATGATGATTTCTTCCAATGCCTTGATCCTATTTTCCTTGGCTTGAGAGGATGCCCTCTCCAACTCAAGCTGAGCTGCAGTGTTATTCAAACTGTTTTGCAGCCTATAATTGATCAAGGTCTTATCTGCCAAAGTGGCATAGACCATCTCACCCGTCTGCTTGTGGAGCTCTATTTGGTCCATGGGGTGGATGTCTTTTGAAAGGACTTCCAGATTAGTCCTTATATAATCTGCAGCTGTTTGTGGTTGCTGCACTGTAGGGGCAAAATGGCTCATAGTCATTTTGCCTTCTTGTACATCATAGGCAGCCATAAGCCTTTGTTGGTTTGCTGGAGCCATGTTCAACAAATGATTATAGAGCTTAATTTTGATTGGCTCACTCCTCCTCTTGGCGTCCTTGAACTGCTCCTTTACGCTTGCAGCTGTATTCTTTTCTTGTCCTGAGGAGCTGACCTCCCCAAGTGCTGCCTTATCCTGCTCCTGATGCAATGAGTTGGCAGAGGTCTCAAGGCTTTGCAGTTCTTCTTCTGAGAATGGATTGAGCCTCTGCCTTTTGTCTGGTCCTTCTGTGAGGGGGGTATCCCTCTCCCTTTTCCTACTAGTGTCCTCCCTCTGAGGGGTTTGGAGGACAGAGGAGTCTACCCTAGAGTCCTGTCTAGGAGGCGCCATGTTGGTTGTCTTTTCTTGAGTGGCTGCCTGGCCTTCCCCTCTTTGTTTCTCCTGATCCTGTTGATCAGTTTGTTGCTGCTGATAGCCCTGTTGGCTCTGTGGGTTCTCTTGGCCCTGTTGGCCCTCTTCTTCCTGTTGGCCCTCTGCTTCCTGCATCTCTATGTCCTTTCCCTTGCTTTGTCCTTGAGCTGAGGTCTGTGCTGCCTCTTGTTGTGTTGCAGATGAGGAGGTTGGTGTTGTTGTGTGAGAGCTTGGTAGAGCAGGCACCTGAGAAGGACACTCCAAGTCAGCCATTTTCAACAAATGTCTCCTAGCCCTCTCAACTAGCTCTTCTTGAGACACAGGCTCTATCAAGGTGTTTTTCTTCCATTTTAGCTGGTTGGCATGTCTTGATATGTGGAGCATGCTATCATGCTCATAGTTGGAGAGTTTGTATTTTTGTCTCCTCAGGGATATAAAGCCATTTGGGTCATATGGCTTCCAAAGGAAGCTGTGTGTTAGGCCAAGGCGTTCCAATATTCTTTCTGCCTCTATCCACCCTTCTCTTTTGATTAGAACAAAATGGCCCAACTAGTTTTTCACTTTGAGTTGTGCCTTCTTGCCTTTCCCTGCAAAGTGGATTTGATCGACATTGCCGAATTGTCTGAAGTATTCCAGGGCAAAGAGCCTCATGGGCACAAACCTGGGCAGCCTGAAAGGCCGCAGCTCACATCCATATATTCTAATCACTGTGTGATGCTGGTAGAAGTACCAGTCTCCTATGCCATAGGCCGTGGATAGTTGCAATATCCTCTTCATTCCATCAGTGAGTCTTGGAGGAGGCTCTGTCATGAGCAGAGATAGGGCCGGATGCATGAACAAATCTATAAACTCACAGTATGTATAGGGTGAGTATGATTGGACATGGAAGATTGAGCTCCAGTACACCACTGATCTTGGGTTTCCTGCAGCATTAGTTCTCTTGATTTCAAAAGAACATTTCTCATATTGGTGATAGAGGATGAGGTGATAAATGTATGAAGTGTATCTGAACACTCTTTCTCTGGATAAGTGCAAGAATTTCTCATGAATCTTGTCAGAGATGTATGTGGCATAGTCATAGCAAATGGGGGCCTTACCAGGAGAAAACATCGTCATCATGACTAGCACAGTCTCCTCTATGAATTCCATTGACTTGTACCCCAGTACTGAGCTTATGATATAGGCCAGGTCCAATCCAAGTTGATTCAGGTAGCCATCAAAAATAGGAGGGTGTAGCACTGTATCCAATTTTTGAATGAATAGTTGGTTCAACTTCAGGATCTCTGCCTCTGTGAGTATCTTGGATCCTTGATTGATTAGGTCCAGCAGGGATAAAGGAATCAATTTCCTTTGAGTTTTGAATTGGACCATATCCCTGATGGCCTGAGGGGTAGTGTAAAACACAACCTCACCTTGAGGATTCATTACTGCCCTCTGTGTTGGATCATAACAACTAGCACATAAGTAAATAAGGTCAGGGAATTGCCTGACTTGGGGCATTTTAAAAGTTGGGAGGGAGGACTCCCAAATTCCTAGGATATCTGTTCCATCCCTGTGCCTAGCTCTGAATTCGTTTAGCAGATGGATGTGGAATGTGCATCTGGAGCGGGCATCTTCTGATATCTGGTAGTCTAAATCAGCAAGGTCTTGCCAGTCTAGCTCTCTCTGAGGAGCATTTAAGGGAGTGACATTGAGGGTTGCCGGTCCTGCAGGGGTATCCATGTCTATCTCAGCTATTTCTTGAGACGCCGGGTTTGCCAATTGAACTGGTGAAATTGAGAGGGACAGCAATCAGCAGGGTTGGTGCACAGACAAATTCAATCAGTGTTTGAATTCTCTGAGGAGGCCTTTATGCTTTTGACAGGTTTTCTGTGACAATTTGGGAGCAATGTAGTGCGTTCACGATTGCGCGAACCGGGCAGGGTTTTACCAGAGATTGCAGTCTAAGTGAGGTTTCCGGTACTGCTTTTCAACTCTAAACTGTCGAACAGAGGTAGGTTACAGTTGGTTTTTCTGTGAAATTTCAATCCTATGGCTTCTTGTGATGGATTTTACGAGAAATTGAGAAAAAACCAGTTTGAAGGAGGATGAAGACTCAAATACCTGTTTTGACAGTAACTTGAGATGAGGTTGCAGTTGGGTTTAGCTGTCTGAGCTTTGCAAATGGTCGCAGGGTGGTTGGTGGCGCAGTCGTCGTGGAGTGCATGCAGATGGTGGAGCAGCGCTTTTCTCAGAAAAATAGTGAAATTCGCGAAAAAACGGTAAAATATGGCTTTATAGTTATTTGGCGCGCTTTTTTGGATGATGTCAGCATGACGTCACCGTGAGGGCCCGGGTTGGATGACGTCAGCAGGACGTCATCGGGTGACGTGGCGGCCTAAGACCGGTCCACGGGGACGATGAGGTGGCGTCCAGGTGGGCGAATGAGGGACGAGGTGAGCGGACGTGGTGGTGATGTGCACGGCAGCAGGACGAGGACGTGGGCGGGACAGGTGTCGCGATATCGGGAGCCCTCCTGCACGGCAAAGAATCTCTCAGGCGGGGCTCCGATATGATTTGGGCGTGACAACTGTCCCCGCGTGACGCAAGCGTCTAACAGATATCGGAAGGTATCTGTCGGATGTCGGGGGCCCTCCGATATTGATGTGAGCCGTTGATCCTCGGGCGCGCAATCTAACGGCTGTCGGGCGATCAACTTGCACGGGCTCTTAACACCTGCCTTTATTAACTCTCAGACGTCGGGATTTCCCGAAAACACTGCGTGCCATAGATCTGGGACAGGTGCCATCTGACGGCCATCGGATGGGTAATCTGCAAGGGAGATAGCGGCCAGCAGGCGGGTTTTAAAAAGCAATATTTCTTGGCAATTTGTGACTGGCGGGCCCCTCCATGTGCGAAATAATTTTCGGGGGTTTTTATGATTTTCTTTACAAAAGTAATTTAGTCCACCAACCTTAGGAGAACATGAAATTTTAGGGTTTTATGCAAAGTTTGGGTATAAATCTTTATGAAGGCAGAAACTATAGGGAAAGGGGTCCAATGTATTTTATACAACGTAAGAAAGGGTAAACTGGCTCCCGACCTTAGGATAAGGCGGGAGAAGGACATTTCCATAGTTTTTCCTCCTTGGGTGGTTTTTTTAGGGCACTCAAAGGTTTTCTTCAAGGGTTTTTTAAGGTCAAAATGGAACTTTTGGGCAGGGAAACCGGTTGAGATGGGGCAGAAGGTAGAACATGGGTTCTTGATCTTAACCAGGTGTTAACTCAATTCCCAGGGAGTGAATATTATGGCTATAGTACCAAGGGGAAATACTTATACAATGGGGGATTTATACACCATGGTGTTATAATAGTAGGGATAATGGAGTTTAGGGAGCTAAGTAGTAGAGTTAGTTGTTAATATGGAGGGGACATATGGATGAGGGCTAGTGCCAACAAGTTTCTTTGAAAATATCTGGAAGTCAAGAGTAGATGAAAATGAAAAGAGTTTTACACAGAAAATGTGGCTTTTGAAGGCCATTAGTACCATGACAACGCTTTGAGTTTGTTCTATGAACCAGTAGATGAAGGGGTGTTAGTAATGAGTGATATACACATGGGGGAGGGAGTTAGTCATGCTCCACTGTATTGTAGGTTTGGATGTAGTTTCAGCAACTTTGGCCTTTGAATAAACATTACTTCTGCAACCTCATCTACCTACCCAACTAGTTCACCTAACATTTTTTATTTCTTCTTGGAAGGTGCATTTGGACTTGCAACCCTTTGTATGCCCTTTTCTTTTTATTGGCTTTTTTGCTTTCATTTCCTATCTAATACAACCCTTATTCCTTCCAAGGTCCCAGATTAAGCAGTTGGGAACCTTAGTTTCTCTACCTAGCTACTGATCTGCCAAGATTAAACAGTTTGGACAGATTTCATTCTCTATTCTACGACAAAATTGAAAACATGGCATGATCCAGCTTAGGCTGTTGGATCATCCATACACTTTTGTGAACATGCAGGCCTAGATACACCTTTTCTTTCTTTTGCAAATATGGAACCTTTGTGGCAGCAAAAATGGAGCATATTTGGCACTTACATTTGCCAATCATGAAATATGAAACCTATTGGTATAGGTATCCAACAGTGGCTCCACATGGGGATGGTCTTTCTTCCTGAAAGGCCAAGAACAGCAGGTCAGTATGCCTAGGCCCTTCAGCTATTGCTTTGAAACTTTGGAGTTTTGTCACCCTGGATTCCTCAAAATGTAGGCTGATGTATTGAAACACAGGATGTCTTTCAATTCTACTCCTTATCTGTAATGTCCCTCGAGATGATCTTATTTTCATGCTTCAAAAACAACAATATATACAACACATACAGAGTCTATATACAACAAACTATGTACAAAAGCAGGTCAGCTGTATTCATGGAAGGTAGTCAAAATAGTGCTTGAGCATCCTGCCATTGATAGGCCTTTCATCTAAGTCAGTTTTGTTCAGATCTTGAAGGAAATAGGTATTGTTCCCTTGTATTGCTTGTATTAGGAATGGTCCTCTCCAAAGGGAGTCAAACTTTCCATGCTTTCCCTTGCTCTCTCTCCTTGAATCCCACTTGAGGACCTTGTCACCTATGTTGAAATCCTCTGCTTTGGTCCTTCTGTCAAAAGCCTTTTTTAGCTTTTCTTGTAAAACTTGGACTCTTTTATAAACTTCCTCCCTGGTTTGCTGCAAACATACAATCTGATTTATTCTTCTCTGTATATTATTCGGCTCAGCTTGGCACTCCTGGAGTATCTTCATAGCAAGGATCCCTAGTGATGAGGGGAATTTGGCCTCTAAACCATAGACTAACTCATATGGGCTGACCCCAATTGATCTTTTGGTTGTTAATCTGTCTGCCCATAATGCATTGACTAGTTTCTTGTGCCAGTTTCTCTTGTTCTCCTCTAATATTTTCTTGATCATATTTACCAAGCTCTTGTTTGATGATTCTGCCAGCCCATTGCCTTGGGGATAATATGCAGTAGAGTGGCCCAGGGTAATGTGAAATTTGTGACAGAAACTGACCATCTTTTTGGATCTGAATGCAGCAGCATTGTCTGTTATTATTTTGTCAGGGCATCCAAATCTAGCCAGGATATTTATCTCCAGAAATTGTATAATAGTGGAGTCATTTGCTTGTCTGCATGGGATTGCTTCAATCCACTTTGTGAAGTAATCTGTTGCTGTAAGAATCCATCTATGCTGGCCTGAGGAGGAAGGATTGATTTCTCCAATGAAATCCAAGCCCCATTGCTGAAACGGTCTCTCTGTTGCAATAGGCCTTAGGGGTAGAGGCAACAATTGTCTCTTTCCTTCAAACACTTGACATTTGTGACATGCAGTAGTAAATCTCTTGACATCAGAGAAAATAGTTGGCCAGTAATATCCAGCTCTTAGTATCTTGCTCACAGTGGCTTTCCAGTATAGATGCCCACCACAGTCTCCTGCATGAAACTCTTCCATGACTTTGTTGACTTCACTTTCAACCAAACAGTTTAGCAAGATGCCCTCATGGTTTTTCCAAAGCAGATTTTCTTCCATGACACAGAATTTTGAGGCTTTCATTTTTAAAAACCTACATTTAGTTCTAGATAGTCCTGGGGGAGCACACAGGTTTTGCAATACATAGCAGATATCAGAGTACCAGGGGGATTGCTCAAAGGCTACATTGATCTTTGGAGTCGCCAGCTCCGGTTCACTGTCTAGTTGGTTAATGTCTAGGGCTTGGAAATTTGTTTCAGACATCAGTTTGGCTAGGCCTTGCCCTTTTATTAGTTTTGTAGGTTTTATTTCTATGTCAAATTCCAAAATATTTGCTATCCACTTGCCTCTTCTGCCCTCCAAATTCTCTTGTGTAAGTATATCTTTGACAATTAGGCTTGGCACATAGGCTATTACATGGGAATAGAGGATATAAATCCTGAAGTCTTTAATAGCTTTGACTAGGGCATAGGCTTGTTTTTCCATGATCTGATATTTGAGGGGCGCATCTCTTAGAGCTTTGCTAAAGAAGGCTATGGGTTTTTCATTCCCTAGATCATCTTTCTGTAGTAAAACTGCAGCAATTGTATGTTCAGAAACAAAGGAGAATATGATGAAGTCTCTATCAAACTGAGGGCTAGTTAGGACAGGGGTTTGGGTAAGAGCAACTTTGATGCTTTCAAAGGCTTGTTTAGCATCTACTGTCCATTTAACTTTGGAATCCTTTTTCAGCATGTTGTTAAGCAATCTGCTGAGCTCAGCTAGGTTTGGGATAAATCTTCTTAAAAAGTTGATTTTTCCCAAAAATGCTTGTAACTCCTTTATATTCCTGGGATGGGGCATGTGTTGGATGGCCTGGATTCTATCTGGATCAATTCTGATGCCATCTTTGGAGATAATGTG
>APFE030131344.1:16797-71090 GCA_000404065.3 Pinus taeda | reverse complement strand
TAGGCCTATTATTCCTAAGTACAATGCTGAGACGAGATCTAATATTAAACTATCAATCAAATCTTTAACTAAGCATCAAACCATATGTCATTAACAACTAAAATGCAATCCATAACATGCTGTGTATCACTGTATGTAAAGGCTTCGGTCCCCTTACAGAGACACCAAACATGAAACCCCTGCTTAATGGCACTCAACAATCATGAATATTTATTGTAAGCATGCAAAGTAAAAATCATAAGCATCGTCCATATCAGTGCTTTACAAAGCAACCCTGGATCGAACCCTTTACAGGATATGATTCACAATCCAGATGAGGGTTTGTTCAAGCACATACACAGACATCTAACAGCGCATTCATAAACACAAACGTAAGCATAAATCAAATCCCTGAGCATATAAATCGATGTCAAATATCATTCAAACACTTCACTGTAAAATGTAGTTAAAATCACAATGTAAATACAATGTGAACATAATTAAAATATCGGTATACCATGCACGCAGGGCCCGTCTGCGTTCTTGGCACACCGAGATAGTTACTCCACGATCACAGTATTAAACAACGCACAGAGATTGTAATGCAATCTTATATTAAATCAAAAGCTCTGTTCTGAGGTGGCAAGAAATGTATATAAAACGTAAGGTCTGAAGTATCCCAAGGTAAACTAACATATAACTAGGTTTTGCCTTTTAATTACATACATTGACATCCTTTGAAAAATGGATGTTTATCCATGGGCGGCTATTGCTGCTTTTACAAAAACGCAAAGATGTTCCTATCCTAACTTACGCTCATAAAAACTAGGAAACAACTAAAAATCGAATTGACTGTAACTGTATGCTGTTGTTGCCTTTGTGCCAACATGCCATAGTTGACCGGGCATTGACCGTGCATATAGGAGGGATGTTTCCGCTGCGGGATAGGTGCTTGTCCATGCTTGGACATTCCTCTTTTCGCCCATACCTTTCGCTCTGGCCTGGCTGTCATGCCACATGTCAAACGATAAGCCATTTACAGGTTGTTGATACTTCCTGTAGTTTTTTTTCTACGTTAAGACTAACCTAAGTACCCACGGGGGAATTGAACCGGTGACCTATCGCAAGGAGTGCCTTAACAACGCACCCATTCACCGTCAATCCAAAGCCTCGTGGGCTTGAGACTTCCTGTAGTTATTTAGGCCAAAAATCCTAATTTATTAACACAAAACCCCTAAATCAATTTAAATGCAATTCAACAACTATAAAACTATTAATTAATCAATTTCCAAGGCATTTGAGGAATAAATGATGAAAAGAGGTAGGAAATGGTCATGTTTTGGGAGGGAAAAAGGGGTCATAGAATGGTACCAACATATCCTTTCTAACACAACATTTTCTTGTGGTGTTCTTGGAACTGTCTTCTCTCTGCAAATTCCTTGCTCTGAAGAGTACCTATCAAACTCTTTGCTGCAATATTCACCTCCATTGTCTAATCTGAGACACTTCAATTTCTTTCCTATCTCAATCTCACCCAAAGCTTTCCATTTCTTGAAAGTATCAAATACATCAGATTTATTCTTAATACAATAAATCCAAGTTTTTCTAGTTGCATCATCAATAAAAGTAACATAATAATGAGAGCCACCGAAAGATGATACCTGAGCAAGTCCCCATACATTTGTATGCACAAGCTCTAATTTTTCGCTCTTCTTTTCTTTCCCAACTCTGAGAAATCTGACTCTCTTCTGTTTTCCATAAATGCAATTCTAACAGAAGTCCAAATCAACATTCTTCAAACCCGGCAACAAATTCCTTGATCGAAGAATATTCATCCCCTTCTCACTCATGTGTCCAAGCCTATGATAACATAATACTACCTCTGCTCCTTTGGAAGTTAAAGCATTAACATAGTTAGAAATACCATTGCATAAATACAATGTACCAACCTTTTCGCCTTTTGCTATTACCAGGGCTCCTTTGGTGACCTTCCAAGCTTTATCTGTGAAATTTTTCACACAACCTTCACCACCTAACTTCCCTATTGACATCAGATGTTTCTTTAGATCTGGAACATGCCTTACCTCCTTTAGTAGACATTGGTTTCCATTCTGCTGTTTTACAAGAACCTTACCCATTCCAACAATTTTATAGGGTTTATCATCACCCAAACAGACTTGTCCAAAATCTCCTTGAACATAGCCATGAAAATATTTCTTATCAGGTGTGGCATGGAATGAGGCCCTTGAATCTACCACCTAGGAATCAGTAATATTTTTGAAAGAAAGAATCAAAGAATCTTGTAACACCTCACTTGTCACATTTGCTTCATGATTGTTTTCTTGTTGTGCATCTCTTTCTTTTCCCTTCCGAGATCTACAGTCTTTCTTTAGGTGTCCTTTCTTTCCGCATTTCCAGCACACTATCCCCGATCTGGACTTGGATCTATCTTTCCTTGATTTACTGCGATATCTTGAGCTCTTTCCTCTTTCCATTTTTCTTCCCCTAGACTCTGCACTCAAAGCATTACCCGATGTCTCACTGGAGCTTTTCCATCACATTTCCTCACTAAGGATAACACCGCCAACATCATCAAACTTTAAAGTACTAGATCCAAAAACAGAGTTACTAATGGCCATTACTAAACCATTCCAAATTTCTGGCAATGAGCACAAGAATAACAAAGTTTACCCCTACAGAACTTAACTGACTTGTAACAGTATTAAAATCATTTAAATGGTCTGCAATAGATCCACCTTCTGACATCTTCATATTAAATAACTGTTTCATAAGAAACCCCTTTTGTTGAGGCCGAGGGTTTTTCATATAGTTTCGCCAATGCCTTAATCAAACCCTCTGTCATTGTTTCCTTTGAAATTTTGAAGGAAACGGATGCCGCGAGGCATAACTGTACTGTTATGAGTGCCTTTCTGTCGAGAAGGTTCCATTCTTCATCTGTCATACACGTCGGCATCTTTGCTTTTCTGCCAACGGTAGGTATAGATATTTCTGATACAGATAATCTTCCATCTGCATCTTCCACAACGAGAAGTTTTGGCTGTTAAATTTCTCGACCCTAAACTTACCATCTTCTGCCATTGCTCCCACTCGAACCAGGAACCCTTCTTTCCTACAAGTTTATCAGTGAAATAGACCTTCAGCTCTGATACCAGTTGTTAGAAAATTATATATTACAGAGCAATGGAACACATAGAATATTGCATAAATATAAACACAGAAAACGCATAAAACTAGAGAGACACAGATATACGTGGTTCACCCAGTTCGGGCTATGTCCACCCTGAACAGCCAATCCTTCCTTTCTATTATCCAAAAAAATGAGGAGACACAACCTATAGCAGATCCGCTGTAATATCCTCTGTTTTCTCTCATAGTCTCACCTCTCTATTTCTCGCTCGGACAATACACATCTATTACATAGCCTCAATACAATGCCCTCATACAAAGAGATGGGTTGCCTTCTAGGGCATAAAAACCCTAAACTAAAAATAAGTTCTACCATCAGATCATCCGCCTAATGAACGACCCAGATTGGCTAGAAATTACTATACTTTTACAAGGCAATTTTACATCTGTTTTTAGCTTTGGGGGTGCTGCCCATGAAACCCCTGTCGGGGGGCCGCTGGCCCCCGGACGCCCCAGCCACGGGGGATCGGCCCCCCCAAACCCCCGCAGGGGGGACAAGTCCCCCCCACACCCCCCGCGCGAAGGGGTGTACAAAATTCCTAGGGTATACATCTGGCTGAAACAAAGACCTCTAAATAATCATGCTCCACACCCAACAGTCCTGTATCCAAATTTCGAAGCCTTCCTTGTTTTTTCCCCTAACGATTGCAAACGCTCGGGCTCATTCTATGAGCTCTTGTCGAATCTTTACATCCTTTTTTCGTGGTTGACCACCAATCATCTTTTGGCATGTTGATTTCGATGTCATGCTTGTGAGTTTATTCTGGCAATTTTGAAGCTTTGTCTTTGTGTTCATGAGTTGTTTTCTCTCTGTGAACATCGTTCGTACTCACACAAAAATTTGCATGCACTATCACGCAAGTGCGTCACAGTTGTTGGAAGATCTATCTCGTGTCACATTTGTCACTCTTAACCTTGATGCTGGTCCCACTGAGCGCATGTTGTCTTGTTTGTTTGAGGTGTTTTTTCGTCGAGTCATCCTAAGTGTGTGATCACAATGTCATGTATGCAGAATTTCACTTGCTCTCAAACTTAGCCATTTTTTTGAAAATCTATCGACTGAACAACCCTCCTCCAACCAGAATATCACTGAGTTGCGCTGTGTAGTCTTAGCTCTCAGTGACCCTTATCTGCTGCCCAGAAATGTGCAGAGCTTGAGGCTATCCTTCGAGGCAACCTACACTACGCAATCCTGGAAGTGAGCCAACTGACTGTCTCCTAGAACTGTGCAGAAGTTGTCCCCAAGTCCGATCCACTCTGTGCTTACCGCAACATCTCTCATCCAGCCTCCCTCTGGTCTTATAGAAAATTTGAACTGCATTGTCCTCCGAGGATGCACTGCTCCCCAAAAATGTGCAAAAATTGCCTAGCTACCTACCCTACATTGTCTACAGAAATTGTGGAGAGATTTTTAATCAGACCTCTGCTGCTTGTCACTGCACTGTTCCTGAGAGTCGCACAAATTTAACTGGAAGGCCCCTGCTGGCTTGCTCTGCGCCCCCCTATGAAAATTGCTTAGTTTTAACCTCTCTGCTGCCCCACTCTGCACTCATCCCGAAAACTGCATAGAACTAACTGCTCAACATTGTCTCTTATAAATGTCTAGTTCTGACCAACAACTCCCCCTCAACCCAATCCAACCCTGCCTTGGAAAGCTCTGCACAAATATTTGCAAATTCCTCGTGTTGCCCGCTCTTTCTTCCTTGGAGAAACTGCATAGACTCCTAGCTCAACCCAGAATGTGTCGAGGTGATGGTTTCATCTGAGCAAGAACTTGAAGATATTTCTAAAGAAATGGAGGTATATAGGATGGGGGGTGGCACATTTGGTTTGACCATGGCTATTAAGAATAGAATGACCAAAAAGCCAAGTAAGCTTTAGCTTGTTTCAAACTTTCAAGTTTAGAATTTCAATGTTTTTGTTTATGTTTCTAATTTTTATTTTAACTTGTAGATGCTTGGTGGAGAAGCTATGGTGGCAGAGTACCCAATCTCCAAAAGCTTGTCATTCGAATGCTTAGCCAAAGATGCAGTTCCTCTTGGTGTGAGTGCAACTGGAGTGTATTTGACAAAATACACAGCAAAAAGCGCATCAGGTAAAAAAAATTCAAATTAAATTTTTTGAATTTTTTTGATTAATTTTAATATTTAAATTTTCTAAGTACTAATTTACACTCTATGACCCTAATACAAATTGGAGTCCCAACGCCTCAATGACATGGTATACATCTACTACAATCTTCGATTGCGGGTGAGACAACTTCAGACACCTCCTGATGTGGAAGCCATCTCATTGGACAATATTGATACCACCGCTGCATGGAGGGTCGAGACTAAGAGGCTGACCATGGACTCGATCCCGAATTGGTTAGGTGTGGATCTAGAGGAGGTAGCAGTTGTAGGGGAGGGAGAGCCAAAGGTAGAGGAGGAGGAGCAACATCAGGGTCAGGAGGAAGAGCTGGATGAAGATGATGAAGAGGAGGTGACACCATCTAGGATGGGCAGCAACAGCATAGGACAGAGGCCACCTCTTTATCGGCTTCTAGAGGATGATTGTCTCCATTTGTATTTCTAGGGGTTAGGCCTTCTTCCTCTAGAGGAAAAGGCAAAGCCATTCCCTATTCTTGTAAAAGGGGAAGAGCATCTCAGTGACTGATTACTTTATGGATTTTAGATGACTCATGATATACATTTATTATATTTTTTGTTGATATTTTTACTCTTGAGAGTTGAGACTCAGAAAAGACTCAAGATTCAGGAGTTGATTCACTATTTTGATGTGTTGTAGCACTAGACTTCATATACATATTATATATTATCTTTATTTACATGTCTATGTGGAAATGCATTTATTTGATGTTGTGGATACTCTATATGTTAAAAAAATTAAAAAAAATGAATATTTTTATGTTTTTTTAATTTTGCTGACTTTTTCAAAAAACTCCCGACTTTAATGAGTTTTTCAGCCTTTGGACCCTTGTTGATTTAATCCCGACTTCGACTTTTTCCACATTGTTGGGGAGATCCCTTGAATGTTGGCGGGTCCAACACTGTCAACAAGAGGCTATAGGGAAATTTCTGGAATGATGACCTGTGAATGCTCTTATGAGACCAATAAAGGCATACACACCCTTTGCTTATCTCCACCAGGAGATTGTGAGGCTTCAAGTCCCTGCGCACCCAAATAAATGGATGATAATATTTGATAGGAAATGAACAACGAATCCAAATACTAGTACCCTAATGCTCAAAAAGTTGAAATGCCAAAATTCAAAGTTCTTAGTGCGAGTTGCTCAAGACCCTATTTTATAAATCAATCAAAATAATCATTTAGCCCACCCTATCGAAATATTTTTATCATGGGGTCACTCACATAGACAATGATAGAGATAGTGATTTTGCAAGAAGCTAATCCATGCATGCCAACTGGTACACTTATCACTACAAAAATCATTTGTGCTGATGTTACTAGAATAAGTACATATATTAAACTAGTAGATCAAGCTTCATAAAGCATCGGATAACCTAACAATTTGCATAGGTGATGAACACACAAAATTTTCCCAGATCAAATTATAACCTACATTTTCTCTTAATAACCACTCACTCTATCTAGCTAAGAATTAAGAGCAGAGCTTTCAACCCAATTTCCATCTGGTAGGGTAAGAAGCTTTATTTACTTGAAATTGATCGTGCAAATGAAAAGCACTTACATTCATTATTGTGATCAAAGGTATCACCCTATCTAGAAGGGTTGGTCCTTAACCTAGCTTCATTAGAATGATATTTTCCCATATCAAAGTATAATGTACATTTTCTCTCAATAATCACTCACTCTATCTAGCTATGAAATAAGAGCATAGCTTTCAACCCAACTTCAATCTGGCAGGGTAAGAAGCTTCATTTGTTTAGAGATTTTTCGGCGTAAACACATAGATATTCTTTTGTCGACGCGTTTCGAACCAACAAGTGTGGTTCATCGTCAGGACAAGTTGAAGAACCAATCCAGTTTAGCTTGTTAAATAGTATGTGCAGAGATTCCAACGGCTAACTTTGACCTAAGGACACGAGTCAAACCAATAAAAACCAGGTTATATGTAATTATTATTATTATTCTCAGAACTTAGTTAAATTCGGTAAATCAAATAATAAAAGAACTGAATAAAAGTGTATAAATAACCAAAACCTAGCTAATTCAAATTAAAATAATATCATTGGTATATCGTAATAATATTTTTAATATTATCATTGGAAACTAAATTAATAAAATATAATAATTTAAATAACGCATCATTCCATCAAATAAAAGTATTCAGTTGTTAACCTAATTAAATTAATAAATGTATAACTATATCCCAGGGATATAGTTATACATTTATTAATTTAATTAGGTTAACAATTGAATACTTTTATTTGATGGAATGATGCGTTATTTAAATTATTATATTTTATTAATTTAGTTTCCAATGATAATATTAAAAATATTATTACGATATACCAATGATATTATTTTAATTTGAATTAGCTAGGTTTTGGTTATTTATACACTTTTATTCAGTTCTTTTATTATTTGATTTACCGAATTTAACTAAGTTCTGAGAATAATAATAATAATTACATATAACCTGGTTTTTATTGGTTTGACTCGTGTCCTTAGGTCAAAGTTAGCCGTTGGAAATTTAGCCGTTGGAATCTCTGCACATACTATTTAACAAGCTAAACTGGATTGGTTCTTCAACTTGTCCTGACGATGAACCACACTTGTTGGTTCGAAATGCATCGACAAAAGAATATCTATGTGATTACGCCGAAAAATCTCTAAACAATGTTATGGATCACAGAAGTCTAAATTCCTTAAGCTTCATTTGCCTGAAATGAATCATGCAAACGAAAATCACTTACATTCATTACTGTGATGAAAGGTCTTACTCTACTAGAAGGGTTGTTCCTTCACCTAACTTCATTAGAATGACCACTCCTTATTTTAGGTTATCTAACTCCAAAACATGAACTAGATCTATTTATTTAATATTGAAAAATACTATTTTTGATATTTTAGGGAAATAGCTTAACTACAGGTGCTGGATCCGGAAAAAATTTAAGATGACTATTTTCTTCTTACTTAAAGAACATGCTTGAAAGTTGCAATCAATAAACGAGAAATGTACTCAAGAAGTAAAAAGGACCAATTGAAAAAAATGCTCCAACTATTCGGGAATATTAGGTGGTTAGGTATAATCCTATCCAATATTTTAAATTTTTTTTTAAATGTTTTTTATGGAAAAATGCTCCATTTTCTTCCACGTGTTACTTTTCTCATAAATCCACTTATACAAGTGACTAGAAATTGGAGAAACCATGAATTTACCTCAATATGGGAGAAGCCATCATTCTCAAAGATGATAACACTTCCACACATGTTATAATCAAGAAAATCCGGCTTTCCATATTTTCATTGCATTGCACCAAGCTGAAATGTCTCTTACATTGTTGATTTTAATTTGAAGGAGTCTTGACCACTCTTGAAAGCCTTAACATTTCTCTCTTCTTTTCCCTTTTCAACTGTAACCGAATTCTTCTTCTGTGAGATCTTCCTTTAAATATTACCCATTTCATGGTTGTGATTTATTATCTCATTTAGGCTTTCACATACGCTATTTTCCAATTCTTCTACATATCTAGCCATGAAGGGTTTATCATCTTCCAGGTTATCATAACACTCTTTCGTTTGTAGTGGTCTTCATATCACATCTAATAGGTGATTCATCTACCCTAAATCTTCTGAATACGTCAATCACAACGTAGAAAACAACTCCCACCATTTTTTTGAGTCCCTAGCTTTATTTTTTCAAGCCTTTGGTAGCCTATGCTTGTTATGGCTCTCAGATGCCATTCATTAGACTCCCTACATCAAGTTTAGCCAACCCCTCTCCAAAAGGTAATAAGGTGGCAACAATTAGCATATCTCCATTATGATCATATGTTAGGCAAAGCCAACAACTCAACAACATCCACCTTAAAATTTCTTTGACAACAAAATAAAAAATGGTCAATACATCAAAAGCATTCCCCTTGAAGATTTACTTCGGAAACAAAATAAGGAATTTTGGCATAAAGAATATTTCACCAAGTACTGTATCTGAATGGAGCATATACATTGACTAACAACATTGATGCACTATAAGTTCATCCCTAACAATGTGGACTGTCTAATATTTCAAGCCCATGAATGTAGAGCGCATCACTAGAGAATTTATCTCGACATGTGTACAACTTGGAAAATGAGCGCTTAAATTGGATACCTTATCTTGCAGACTAGGTGGATGACTCAAGAAATTAAAGAATATTCGAAAAAATTGGGAAACATTTCGATTTACTCCCCTACACCAATAAAATTGTAATATTCCTAATGGAATATTTGCAGTGATAGAAAAGACATATAATAAAATTCACAATAAAATTTTATTCAGTAATGGATACAGGAACAAATATTTCTCATCAAACACCCAACTAGCTCACTTTTTCATTAAACAAATATGTTGGGGTACAATAGAAGTCGTATGAGGTGCACCTGGGCTTGCACAAGGAAAGCTACAAGCCTCAAGTGATCAACACAAGCATACCCAACTGCTGTGAATTCGTTGCTCCCCAGAGAACTGCATTGTCCCCTCAAATCTATATTGTTGGATGACTTCAAGATTTGATTTACCCCCTCAAAACAACCCAGAAATTTATGCAGGTTTGTGGATGTACTCCTCTCCAAAAATCCAGAAAAACCCAAAAAGGGTTTTCCCTAGTGTTGACCTGCCAATTTCGACCCCTTAGACATTGAGCCTCCTCCAATACTGGAAATCAATCCCTGTAAATAGAATTGTTGTAACTTGCTGCCACAATGTCAAAAAACTCCCCAAATTGGCCTCCCAACAATTTCCCCACAACCCATCTCCCCAATCCTCCGATTAAGCTTCCTTCCAAGTTACCCCCACTAGTGACTGTGCAGTCCTAGGTGAGGATGATGTAGTCCCTTCGACCAACAACTCAACCTGAGTATCTTCCTTGCATTCATGTTGTAATTTCTCCTTTAAGAAGTGTAAGCTTGATGAGAATACCTCCAATGACCTTCACATCTGAATTCCCTAGCTCTACTGCTCCACCAACACGCAGTCTCTCCCACTACATCCCTATTGCTCCCAAACCACTTCCTTGCTGGCCAACGCAACATACTCTTCTGCTGGGTGATTTTTTCTCTGTCTCCAATGGCAAAGAAAACTCTACTAGGGTGGCACTCGAAGTCTGCCAAAGAGAGGGATGAACTTCACTCCTTAGCAAGCTCATTGTGCTGAACAACACTTGTAGCCTAGCTATAATGAATTCTCAAGTCATGAAAAGGTCCCAAATGCTACTGACTTCCTTCTATTTATTCTTGCACCCTTGGGCCCCACGTGGGTCCCATCAAATATTACGATCCCCAACTTAGGAAAATCTACCTGCCTCTAAGGGGTGCGTATTTTGGGTGGGTGAATGGCCCCCACAATCCACTAAAAATCACATCGACCCCCTTTCTCCTAAGTTCTTCTGTAAAAAATGCATTAAGCCAAAAAGAACAAAATTGCCAAAAATGGTTTCTCCTGACCTTGGGAAAACAATTAAGAAGGGACACTACAAAAATCCATGTGTAAGGATGCTTTGTAACTATCTTCAGTCATACAGGCCTCCCCTATGCACCTCTACTTCATTAAAAATTAACTTCTTTTACTAATTTTATTTTCTTAGCTCACATTGGAGATGAACTGGTGTGCATTACTTCCCCTAAAGACTTTGCATGACATGGAATGTAGTCTTCTTTGAGATACAATAGAAGTTATCTATTAAGATACCAACTGGATACATAACTTCGATGTTCCTCCCAACAATAGACCACATTGATCATTTCTTATCAACAGTGGATCAATCCCGAGCTGCGATTTTGCCTCCATCGGTAACAACTCCTCCAAATACGGGTATGCATGTGGTACCATCAACCGACAAAAGTACCAAACCCTAGAAAGCTCCAACATATAGTCTCACACCCCTAATCAAACTGCACCCAAGTAGTGCATGCCCTTCTCTACACTTGTAGACCCTCAAGCTATGCCACCACCTCTAGGGCATCTTACTCGACCGAACATAGAATTTCTCAGAGTCCTGTGACTTCAGGACTTCTATCTAATTTCCAAGCTCTCCAAGTATTATCCAAGCCATAATATCAAACCCTAGAAGCCTCCAACTTCCAGTTTCACATCCCCCATCAACCTACACCTAAGAAGTGCACACCTTTCTCTACACCCGCTGACCAGTCACGCAAGTATGTTGCAGGTTAGTTCTCAAGTTCATTTTGGTTCTCGACTGACAAATTGCTTGCCATGAGTGTTTCCATGTCGCCAAGTATCGCAGGTGCCCATCTACCTCTCATAAGTACAGGTACAATGGTTTCCAAGAGAGCACAATCAAAGACAATGTTTAGAGCACACCTAGGGATGCAGTCAATAAAGTGTCTATGGACTTTCCTACCCACACAGACATCAAGTTGTTCATAGACAAGGACATCAAGATATGACGACAACAACATAACAATGAGCAGAATCATGAACAGTAGTTGAAGGCAGCATACCAGATACAACGAATGCAAGAGGAAGGTTGTTAACAACACAGAGGTGGAACAAAGTTGCAAGCTCAAGCAGATCCACTAGTGATGAAAGAAACTTTGGAGACTCAGGCTATGAAAGATCGCGAGAAGACAGAGAAAGGAACAAAGAAGGAGTTTCATGTGTTGAAGCAGCAACTCAAGGAAGAACATGAGCTGCAAAGACAAGCGAATGAGTTGCAGCAGGAACAGGAACAACAGGGGGTGCAACATGCACTCATGAATGAAATTGGACTCGTACAAGTTATAGATCCATCCCAGCCGTTGTCATGGAGAAGACAAGGTGAGAAGTGTTGTTGATCACATGCAAGGGAATGCAACAACATGCATGTCATTGTGCGCACACATGCGATCCAACCCATTCAGCACACTCACCAAAGGTGAAGACAAGAAGCAAGTACGACTAGAGTTGAACATGTAGTTGACAGTTGATGTGCATGAACACCAACACACACTGGAAGATTAGCACGGACACTATGCATCAGTGTGTTGTCAGTTTGTCTGCACCCAAAAAGAACACACGCATGTTAGCAAATGAATTGGATGGAGGAGCCATACCAATGCACTCGAATGTAACGAAAGCAAGAGTTTGCTTCACCAAGATGTCACCATGGAGTGGATGCACACCATCACAGACGACCAAGCTTGGTATCAGCTCACCACCTTCATCATCACAAGCATGTTAAAGAGTTGGTCTCACCACAATGGACTAGGTGTCAATGATGTCTTGCATGGATTTCTCAACCCATTTTGTCTCCCATGGGTACATGTGCATTGTAATGTAATGTCTTGTCAAGTGTAGGTCAAGTGTTGATAGTTGGATGTAACAATCATAGAGTAGATGAAGAGTCATGAGGGTAGATGAATTTTCACAAAGAGGAATGTCAAGGGTCACCCCACGCTTTGTTATAAATAGAACCTCATAACTCATTGTAAAGGATTTGGTCAGGCAAGCTTCTGATAATACTATCTTAGAGAGAGCTTGGACAGTATTCTAATGAGCTTTGGCTTCTCCACCGCACAGAGCTAGTACATCTCTTTGGAGGAGCAGGTGGTTGTGGTTGTAACGTTCCACTATTGGAACTAGTGGTTGGACATGGAAGTATTGTATGACTAGAACTTACACTTTTTAATATAATAGAGCCAACACGTTTCATGCATATGTTGTATTGTATTCTATGTTATCTTGTTTACTCTAAATGATATATGTATTGTTTTCTTACACATGCATGTATGGACTATTTTGTATAAGTATGTATGAATCTTTTTGAAATGTGTTGTTGGTTTAATCATCACTTTGGATTTCTCGCTAACTTGCTTTCCATCTTTTGATGCATCTTTGCTCGTGTGTTCCCTTCCAAGCCGAGCACTATTACAAGTTTCCAAGGGTTGCACTCACCTCACCCTCAGTGTGTTAGAACCTCTCATGCACGTTCCTTGAATCACTGCAGCTGTCACACCCTTGCTACCAACATAGTTATCTTACTCTCCTCTGTGCGAAATTGCGGTCAAGACATTACTATACGACACACTGCTGGGACTCTTACACCAAACGGTCTGAGGTCTAATTGGGACTTCTTACCAGGGAGATCCCCTGACATGTTTTCAGCTCCAACACCGTCAACATTTCTGGCGTTAGGAGGGCCAAATGACAAGCTATGTCCTCTCATCTTGTTTTGAACCTTTGCATATCTTTCATGGATTTTGCACTCTTCTCCCTCCGCGATGTTTTTCAAACCACAAAGATGTCACCATCACGAGGGAGTTTTTTGATCACTTTTCCACTTACACGTATGATGGTGAAGGGGAAGTGGCTGGCACTGAGTACTTACATGACTTTCTTTCAATGCTTCATGAGGAAGATGGGTGTTCTGACGAACAGGCTAGCTTGTTGCTTGCATACACACTTCGTGAATCTCCACTTCGATGGTTGTGAAGCCTACGAGTTGACAACATGCACTCGCTTGAGCACTTTTGTGATCTCATTGAAGACACTTTCTATCATTTTGATCCAGACCATCTTGACCAAAAACTGTTACAACAACAGAAGGCTCTGCATGAATAGATTATGGATTTTTGGCAACGCTTGCGTGACTTGCAGTTTCAATCTTCAAGGATCTAGATGAAATTTCTCTATCTTTGGGACCGATTCGAGTATTGTGTTAAGAAATTTTCTCATCCCAAGAAGAAGTTTGAAATCAAGCCTCGCTCAACCTTCTTCAGTGATGGAGCTGCGCATCTTATGTGGATGCGGTCACTGTCACAATTGACTGTCCACCATCCCTTCATCAAACAACTCCACCACTATACAGTGATGTTAAGGATCATGCTCACACACTTGTTCAGCTATCACATCCTCCCAACATCATTTATCTTAATTTTCGGTGCATATTTGGTTGTGAGTCCATCAACTTTTCATATGAATCTTTTTCCACAACTTCCGTCTTCGCACTCGATTGTTCCTCCAGATGATATTGAATTGTGTTCTTCCATTCCAGACTCCACACTTGTTGTAAACTAGGAACAAGCCACTGACTGAGTTGGTGTTGCACAACCAACATGCGTTGTCATTCATGAAGAGTATGAGTGGGAGCTTGAGCATCAACACTCGGCGAAGGATGACTCCCTTCCGTCTGAGCCTCCTCCATTCTTCCATGACATCTTTGGTGAACCTGTCATCCATGATTTCATATGTGTATCTTCATCCATGGATGCACCCATTATTGATCACTCCCAGGACACACCAGATGTTGGTCCATCATTTGACAACAGAGAGGATACATTATTCATTGAAAATCCACTTACTTTCATCTTCCTTTTCCGGAAACACAGAGGATGAACTTTTTCGTTTCTCATCTACTTGTTGGAATTTCTAACTCTGACATGTTAGAAACCCTTCATGCACTTTACTGATTTATTCCTACCTACTTTCTGTTAATTAACAAGTTATTTACCACGTAAATACTAGAAATAAATACAAATTCATGCTCAACACATTATAGATCATCAACTAAAGGAAATAGAAACAATCACATAAGTGACACCATTGTTTTTGGACTAATGTCCCCAGAAAAACCCATTGCGGAAAAATCAGCGCAGTTATCTGAGGGTTTGATTTATTAAGCAATTTTAGAATACAATTTGGGTGCCAAATCTGGCTCGCCCAACAGAGAAAAATATCGGCAATAGTACCTCTCTACTCAGAAGCAGATATTCTGGCTAAAACCCCAGATAAACACTCTAGTAGCTCCACAGCTCCAATCTACCCCACGAAACCCCAACGTCAGCCTCTAGGGACTGCGTCAGCCTCTGTCTGGCCCAGTATTAGGCCAGCATCACTCTGGCTTGGCCTAGGTCAGCCTCTGGAGTCACTGTGTCAGTCCTCTGGCCCTTTGAGGCATTGCGAAACTCCTGGATAGCTCTGTGTGAGCCCTAGCTCGCTCTACATGAACCCTTGGCTGCTTCTGCATCCCTCTCTCTGGCTACTGCGCTGATCTTGTCAGTGGTATCTCTGCCTCTCTGCTTCTATATTCACTACCCCTCAACTGTAACTCTGGTCACTCTCTCAACTTTCTCAGTCGTTGATTAAGTCCCTAATCAACAGCTAAGATTAGATCTGGCTTGATCCATGAATTTTGGACCATTCTAGAGGTTCTTGGTATGACTCCTCTGAGCCTCGATTTCCCTCCTAGAAACCCTTCTGCCAATGTCGAGATGCACCTCTCCAAATGTTTGTGCAACTGCAACACTGATCTGAATTCCTTGGCTAGAAATCCACCTCGGTAGAAACTCCCTCTACCTTGGTCTTGCCCTGTTAGGTATTGTTCTGACTGCAGTACCCCACTAGCTCCACTTTGCAACTTACCCACAACCTCCTAAACTCTAGCAAATTGAAGATTAGATCTCCTAGGCTCTATGCAATCCCAGCACAGGCAAATTAACCTCCTCAGCCAACTGCATTAGCCCTCCTGGCCTCTGTGTGAGCATGCCTTTACCTCCCTCAGCCTCTGTGCTACCTCTTCTTGGCTCAATCTTGATGATGCAGGCACTACGTCACCCGTTCCTTGCTAATACTCTACTAGGAACAACTCCTGTCACTCAGGAAAACTATTTTCTGTTGCTGCTTCTCTGTTCGGCTGATGTCCTCAATTCTCCTGTGATCTGCAACCATCCTCTGATACCATGATGGAATTTCTAAGTCTGATACATTAGAAACACTTCATGCACTTTACTAATTTATTCCTACCTACTTGTTCTGTTAATAAACAAGTTATTTACCATGTAAATACTGGAAATAAATACAAATGCATGTTCAACACATTACAGATCATCAACGAAAGAAAATAGAAACAAGCACACAAGTGACACCGTTGTTTTTGGATTAATGTCCCTGGAAAAACCCAATGCGGGAAAACCAACTTACCCAATAGAGAAAAATCTCGGCAGTAGTACCTCTCTACTCAGAAGTAGATATTCCAGCTGAAACCCTAGATAAAGACTCTGGTAGCTCCACAGCTCCAATCAACCCCACGAAACCCTAACATCAGCCTCTAGGGACTACGTCAGCCTCTCTCTAGCCTAGTGTTAGCCCAATGTAACTATGGCTTGGCCTGTGTAAGCCTCTGGAGGTACTGTGTCAGTGCTCTAGCCCTCTGCATCACCCACGTTGGCTCTCTGAGGCACTGCGCAAATCCTGGCTACCTCTGTGTGAACCCTCGTTGGCTTTGTGTGAACCCTTGGCTGCTTTTGCGCCACTCTCTCCGACTACTGCATTGATCCTATTGGTGCTATCTATGCCTCTTTTCTTCTGTATTCATTGCCCCTTAGCTACAACTCTGGTCACTTTCTCAACAAACCTAGCACATAAAGTCAAAATCTTGATCTTTTGGTGTGTTCTCCAAGTGATCCTCAAGCCTCCTCTTATACTTTTCTCGATGACAAATCAACGACCAAGATTAAGTCCCTAATCAATGGCTAATATTAGATCTGGCTTGATCCATGACTTTTGGACCATTCTAACATAGTTTTATATTAATTCACATTAATATTTTAATTTCCCTAAGTTTAGACTTAGGGACTCCATTAAAAATATTAAGTATTTTAATATCTCCCAAATTGTTTAGAATCTGCCCAAACCCTTTCTGGGTATTGGAGATCTCATGTGCCTTAGCCTCTCCACCAATTTTTGTGGCTAGAGAACTTCCGATGCTACCCAAAATTCCTTTGATTTTTTGTTTGTTTGTTTTCCTTTTCGTTCATAGGATTAGTTTCGCATGAAACCATGTATGACTCTTGAAATAAGCTGGGTAAAGTACAAGAGGGCCTCTACAGCTATCACTACTTAGTTATCTGTAATCTTTCCTTTGTATGACGAACTTGTTACTTTTATTCCATGATACATCAAAGGAAAATACATATTGTTCAAAGTGAACCTTCCTGAAAACACAACGCTTGTGCGCTAACTAGTGTCACCTACTCTAGTCGGTTGTTTTTGGGTTAACCCTTGTCAGCTCAGTGAAGTAGAGTAAGGTGAGGGCGAAAACCTTAACAGGCACATCAGAGGTATAATAAACTACTTTTCTGCTGGAACAACCTCTTCTACTCTCAATAATTTGGGATCCCTCTTCCACCTCTGAATGAATAAGTGTTATGCACAGTTATGAAAAAATGAAAATGAAAAAAAATGAAAATGAATAAGGAAAAAGAAGAGAAAGGCTTCCTATGCAAAGAGGTGATGCAAGTAACCCCGCCGGGGTATTGACCAGGCTCGCTGGCAGCAGAGCCATGCTTCTGCATCAATATACCCCTCGACCCCAATCGAAACAACTCTGTTGACTTGGCTTGGAATGTGTGTCAATCGACCAAGATCTCGGCGGATGCTACATCTTACAATCAAGCTAGTGTGAAACCAAGACAAGTTGAGAACTGAACAATACTTCCAGAGGTGTTAGACTTGCTTTTCATGAACAAGGTCCATTCAGAGAGCTGGAGTTCTACCACTGTGTCGCCAAGAGTTGTACCAGCTACAGCCACCCTCCAAAATTTTTCCTTAGCTTTGTTTTGGAGCCTCCCTATCAACCTTCATAGCAGCACGTCTTGCTTCATGAAGTACACAAGCTCTAGTGAATTTCTTGTAGAAAGACAAAATTTCGATCAAACCTTGATGCATTCCATCACAGGCTTTTTATCTGGACTTGGTTTAGCAACAGACTAAGTAGCTCCTTCAAGAATTTGCGCAAATGAATAGCAGGGGGTGCAACATGCACTCACGAATGAAACTATGCCCGTACAAGTTATAGACCCATCCCAGCAGCTGAAACAAAGCAGCAATGTTGTTGATTGCATGCAAGGGAATGCAGCAACATGCATGTCATTGTGTGCGCACATGCGATCCCACCCATTCAGCGCACTCACCAAGGCGAAGACAAGAAGCAAGTCTAACTAGAGCTGAACATGTACTTGACAGTTGATGCACATGACCACCAGCGCACACTGGAAGATCAACATGGATGCCATGCATCAGTGTGTTGTCAGTTCATCCACACCCAGAAAGACCATGTGCATGCTACTAGATGAGTCAGATGGAGGAGCCATACAAATGCACCCAGATGCAACAGAGACAAGAATTTGCTTCAGCAAGATGTCACCATGGAGTGCATGCACACCATCACGGATGACCAAGCTTGGCATCAGCTCACCACCTTCACCATCACAAGCATGTCAAAGAGTTGATCTCACCACAATGGACTGAGTGTCAGTGATGTCTTGCATGGCTTTCTCAAGCCATTTTGTCTCACATGGGTACATGTGCATTGTAATGTAACGTCTTGTCAAGTGTAAGTCAAGTGTCAATAGTTGGATGTAACAGTCATAGAGTATATGAAGAGTCATGAGGGTAGATGAACTGTCACAAAGGGGAATGTCAAGGGTCACCCCACCCTTTGCTATAGATAGAACCTCATAACTCATTGTAAAGGCTTTTAGTCAGCCAAGCTTTCGATAAGACTATCTTAGAGAGAGCTTGGACAGTATTGTAATGAGCATTGGCTTCTCCACTGCACAAAGCTAGTACATCTCTTTGGAGGAGTAGGCAGTTGTGGCTGTAACATTCCATTATTGGAACTAGTGGTTGGACATGGATGTATTGTATGACTGGAACTTACACTTTTTAACACTGTCGATAATATCGCAATATTTTTGGAAAAACGATATATCACCGAGAAAATATCGTGATATTTTCTATTTTGAAAATATCGTGATATTTTCTATTTTGAAAATATCGTGATATTTTCTATTTTGAAAATATCGGCAAATATCGAAAAATATCGACAAAATATCACCCATGTTTAAAATTTTGAAAAAATTATTTTTTATGCTTGTCGATATTTTGCCGATATTTTCACCAATATTTCCGTTAAGATGTTTTTTGGACCCTCGTCGATATTTTGCCAATACCGATATTTTCAACATTGATTTTTAATATAACAGAGCCAACACGTTTCATGCATATGTTGTATTGTATTCTATGTTATCTGGTTTACTCTAAATGATATAAGTATTGTTTGCTTACGCATGCATGTATGGACTATTCTGTATAAGTATGTATGAATCTTTCTGTAATGTGTTGTTGGTTTAACCATCACTTTGGATTACTTGCTAACTTGCTTTCTAGCTCGTGATGCATCTTCGCTCGTTTGTTGCCTTCCAAGCTAAGTACTATTACAGGTTTCCAAGGGGTGCACTCACCTCACCCTTAGTGTGTTAGAACCTCTCATGCACCTTCATTGACTCATTGCAGTTGTCACACCCTTGCTACCAACAGAGTTATCTTACTTGCCTCTATGCAAAAAAATTAGCAAACATTTTGATTTACTCCCCTACTCTAATTAAAAGTTAACTTCTTGTACTAATTTTGTTTTCTTCAGTGACATTGGACACTAACTGGCTTGCATGACTTCCCTAAACACCTTGCATGGCATGTAGTCTTCATTAAGATATAGTAGAACTTATCTGTTAAGCTTCCAATTTGCTGCATATCTTGATGTTCCTCCCAAACATAGACCACATTGTTCATTTCCTATCAATAGTGCATCACCCCTGAGCTAGGGCTTTGAATCCATCAGGTAATAACTCAACCAAGTATGGGTACACATGTGGTATCATCAACTGACCAAAGTACCAAACCCTAGCAGGCTCCAACCTATAGGCTCATGCCCCCCATCAAACTGCACCCAGGAAGTCCATGTCATTCTCTAGAGTTGCAGACCCTCATGCTATGCCACAACCTCTAGGGTGTGTTACTCCGTCGAACATTGATATTCTCATATTACTGTGACTTCAGGATTTCTAGCTAATTTATGAGCCTTACAAGTATCCTCCAGGACCTAATACCAAACCATAGAAGCCTCAAACCTCCAGTTTGACATCCCCCATCAGCCTACACCCAAGCAGTGTGCACCCTTCTCCACACCTGCAGTCCCTCGGGCTATGCCACCACTTCCATGGTGCCCAACTCGGCTAAACAGAGATGTTCTTAGAACTGGCACTTTGAGAGCTCCAACTAAAATCCTGGGTATCCAAGCCTATTGGCTAACTCGCTAAACCTTCAGAGTTCCCACAACTTTCTTTTAAGTGCATGACCTTTTGTTAACACATAGCACCATCTAAAATCGCTTAATTGACTTTGGTTATACTCATATTCTTTTTTTAATGACTATGGAATCATATCAACCCCATTTATATTCCCATGGTGTCTTGGGCCCCCATACTCTCGTTGTCGAATTCAGTCTGCAACTATTATGTGTTTATTAAGATGCACAAGTTAAAGACATTTACAACATTAGGTTTTCTATTCTCATAGCATATAAGAGAATATACACTTGGGCACACTGGCCCCAAAGCATATACACACATACACATAGGCACACCACCCCAAAAAGTAAGTCTAAACTCACCAGCCTAATTAATATGTTCCATCTCACCAACCTAAATTTAGCAAGTACATGGAATTTACAATACGAGGTTCGACTAGGCATGTTAAATTTTATAATTGTGTCATTGCAAGGGTGGATGGGGCCAGGGATTTTACAATAAAATCCTAGAAAATACATGATGTTCTAGGCTTTGATGTCATATCCCCAATAATTAGTTTTTGTCAAAGGCACATTTCCAGGATTCTTGTGATGATCAATGCTAGACACTTGGAACCAATGCTTGGAGAGTGCAACACTTGAGGATTGATCTCTTGACATGTGTACACCTTGGGTAATGAGAAAATGACTTTATCTTGCATATCACAATGACCCTTGGATGTCATTAATTATACACCCTCAGTTTAAGGTTGTGGATGACATTAGTGTTAGTTGGAAAGGGTTGTTATGGATCTTGGATGTCGTTCATTAGACACCCTTAGTTTAAGCCTATGGACCACATTAGTGTTAGTGGGTTCCCACTAACACTAATGTGTTCCATAGCCTTAAACTAAAAGTGTCTAATGAACGACATCCAAGAGCCATAGAAGTTGTACGTCAAGCTTAGCCAACACCTCTCCAAAAAGTAATAAGGTGGAGACAATTAGCATATCTCCATTATGATCATATATTAGGCGGACCCAACAACTCAAAAACATCCACCTTAAGGTTCCTTGGCAACAAAAATAAAAAATGTCCAACACATCAACAACATTCCCTTCGTAGATTAACTTGGGAAACCAAATAAGGAATTTTGGCATCAAGGATATCTTACCAAGTAAATATTATATCCAATTGGAACATATATGTTGAGTAACAATATAGGTGCACTATAAGTTCATCTTGAACAATGTGGACTATCTAATAATTCAAGCCCATGAATGTAGAGTGCATCACTACAAAATTTATCTCTTGACATATGTACAGCTTGGAAAGTGAGTGCCTAAATTGGAAACCTTGTCCTGTAGATTGGGTGGATGACTTGAGAAATTAATGAATATTCGAAACAATTGGCAAATATTTCGAGTTACTCCGCTACATTAATTAAATCTACCTATAATGATGTTTTGTAATCTTCTTCAGTCATACGGGCCTCCCCTATCCACCTCTACTTCATTAAAAGGTAAATTCTTGTACTAATTAAATATTGTTTTTCAAAAATAGACGTTATTTGAAATTTTGGTCTCTACATTGCTCTCTATTTAAGTCATTTCCATGGTCTACCTCTTCATCTGGTCCTGATGATGAAACACACTGGTTGGCTCCAAACACGTTAGCCAAAAAATTATGTTATGTGATTTCTATCGAAAGAATTTTCATAATTCATTATGGATCACAAAAGCATGAATTTAGAAATTACAGTAAAAAAAAATATTTTGTGATTTCGACCAAAAGACTTTTCGTAATTAATTATGTTTTCTTAACTCATATTAGACACTAACTGGTTTGCATGATTTTCCCTAAAATCCTTGCATGGCATGGCATATAGTCTTTTTTAAGATACAGTGGAACTTATATGTTAAGCTTCCAACTGACTGCAGACCTTTAATGTTCCTCCCAACCATAGACCACATTGTTCATTTCCTATCAACAGTGGGTCACCCCCGAGATGGGGATTTGAATCCATCGAGTAACAACTTAGCAAAATAAGGGGACACATGTGGTACCATCAACTGACCAAAGTACCAAACCCTAGCATGATCCAACGTATAGGCTCATGCCCCCCATCAAACTTCACCCAGGCAGTGCACACCCTTCTCTACACTTCTAGGCCCTCAAGCTATGCAACCACCTCTAGGGCATCTTACTCAGTCAAACATAGATTTTCTTAGACTCCTATGAATTTAGGACTTCTAGATAATTTCTGAGCTCTACAGGTATCCTCCAGTGCCTAATATCGAACCATAGAAGCCTCCAACTTCTAGTTTCACATCCCCCATCATCCTATACCTAAGCAGTACACACCCTTCTCCACACATGTAGTCCCTCAGGCTATGACACCACTTCAAGGTTTCCCAAATCGTCCAGACATAGACGTTCTTTGCACTGGCATTCCAAGTGTTCCTACTACCATCCTCGGTATCCAACCCAATTGGATAACTAGCTAACCCTTCACAAATCCCATAACTTTCTTTTAAATGGATGACCTTTTTCTAACCTTTCACACCCTCTAAAGTCACTTAATTACCTTTACTTCTATTCATCTGCTCTTTTTATTGACTATGGAATCATATCAACCCCATTTATATTCCCATGATGTCTTGGCCCCCCATACTCTTTTCGTTGAATTAACATGTTTCGGCTCACCAACATACATCTCGCATGTACATGGCATTTCCAATACCAAGTTTGACTAGGGGTGTTACATTTTATAATTGTGTCATTGCAAGGGTGGATGGCACCAGGGATTTTTACAATAAAACCCCAGAAAAGACATGATGTTATAGGCTTTGATGTGATATCCCCAATAATTAATTTTTTGTCAAAGGCGCATTTCTAGGATTCTTGCGATGATCAATGCTAGGCACTTGGAACCGATACTTGGAGAGTGCAACACTTGAGGATTGATCTCTTGACATGTGTACACCTTGGGGAGTCAACACTTGACTTTATCTTGCATATCGCAATGACCCTTGGATTCCATTAATTAGATACCCTTAGTTTAAGGCTATGGATGACTTTAGTGTTAGTTGGTGAGGGTTTTTATGGATCTTGGATGTTGTTCATTAGACACCCTTAGTTTAAGGCTATGGACCACATTAGTGTTAATGGGTGCCCACTAACACTAATGTGTTTCATAGCCTTCAACTAAGAGTGTCTAATGAACGACATCCAAGGGTCATAGAAGCCGCACATCAAGCTTAGCCAACACCTCTATAAAAGGTAATAAGGTGGAGACAATTAGCATATCTCCATTATGACCATATATTAGGCAAAGCCAACAACTCAACAACATCCACCTTAAGATTCCTTGGCAACAAAAATAAAAAATGTCCAACACGTCAACAACATTCCCTTTGTAGATTAACTTGGGAAACCAAATAAGGAATTTTGGCATTAAGGATATTTGACCAAGTAAATAGTATATCCAATTGGAGCATATATGTTGAGTAACAATATTGGTGCACTATAAATTCATCTTGGACAATGTGGACTATTTAACAATTCAAGCCCATGAATGCCGAATGCATCACTACAGAATTTATCTCATGACAGATGTACAACTTGGAAAGTGAGTGCCTAAATTGGAAACCATGTCCTGTAAATTAGGTGAATGACTTACGAAATTAATGAATATTCGAAAAAATTCGCATACATTTCGAGTTAATCCGCTACATTAATAAAATCTACCTGTAACGATGTTTCATAATCTTCTTCAGTCATACGGGCCTCCCCTATGCACCCCTACATTAAAAGGTAAATTCTTGTACTAATTAAATATTATTTTTCAAAAATAGCCGTTATTTGAAATTTTGGTCTCTACATTTCTCTTTGTTTAAGTCATTTCCATGGTCTGCTTCTTCATTTGGTCCTGATGATGAAATAAACTGGTTGGTTTGAAATGCATCGGCCAAAAAATTCTGTTATGTGATTTCTAGCGAAAGGCTTTTCATAATTAATTATGTTTTCTTAACTCATATTGGACACTAACTAGCTTGCATGACTTTCCCTAAAATCCTTACATGGCATGGCATATAGTATTTTTTAAGATATAATAGAACTTATATGTTAAGCTTCCAACTAGCTGCAGACCTTTGATGTTCCTCCCAACCATAGACCACATTGTTCATTTCCTGTCAACAGTGGGTCAATTCCGGTTGGGGCTTTGACTCCATCAGGTAACAACTCAACAAAATAAGGGGACACATGTGGTACCATCAACCGACCAAAGTACCAAACCCTAGCAGGATCCAACATATAGGCTCACGCCCCCATCAAACTTCACCCAGGCAGTGCACACCCTTCTCTACAATTGTAGATCCTCAAGCTACGCCACCACCTCTAGGGCATCTTACTTAGCCGAACATAGTTATTCTCAGAGTCCTATGAATTTAGGACTTCTAGCTAATTTCCGAGCTCTACAGGTATCCTCCAGTGCCTAATATCAAACCATAGAAGCCTCCAACTTCTAGTTTCACATCCCTCATCGGCCTATTGTTTAAGTTGGTAACTAGGGCCAAACTCCATGTGGGTCATCTTATTTATGGAAGCTGATATTTTTCATGGATCTCTCATATCAAGAGGTGTAGGATTGATCTAAAGATCATCCAATTTCGATAAGTATTCATGAAGATATGAATTTATTTGTGTTATAAGACAATTCGTCAAGGTCGGCCAGCAACCAAATAAACCCCACATGTGCTCAACGTTTTAGTATAAAAGGAGATGACTTGAGAGTCATTTTACACACACTTCACTCTTGATTTCTCTCCACTTGTTATGTGTTTTAGTGGAAGAGAAATCTAAGAGATGAATCCCTAAAAAAAAAGAAGGTATAGGAGCCCTAGTATGAAGCCCTAAATGTAGTCTCTACAAGCCTTAACGTAGTTCTAAGAAGGATGACCTAATGCAGTCCTAAGAAGGAGAATCTATGCAACTATGGAGGAGGTCTTAGTAGGCCTAGCCGTAGTCCTAGCAAGCCCTAACATATGCCACTCTACACATCCACGTGTCTCTGAAATCTGCGTGGAGAAGGAGGCTTGGAACCATGGTTAAGAGGTCGCCCTAGACAATGTGGAAGGGTTGTATGGACAATGTATTTATGAGATAATTTTAAGGGTTAGACAAATTTGTTTGGGGTTGTTTCAAGTGAAGATTTAGAGAGAAAACAATGTTGTTTAAGGGTTGTTTGCATGGTGTATAAGGGAGCCGCAACTACAACTAGTTATTAGGCTAGGCTGCAGGCCATAGCCAACAGCTAGTCTCCATCTATGTGTTGCGTTTGAGGTAAAACAAGCAGACAAAGGGAGCATAGGAGTTGAGGCATACTCCCTTGGTAAACCAAAGTCTTTTGGAGGGCTGATTGTTGAGGTGTGTGAAGGAATATTGCTATAGGTGATGCCCTAACCAGAGAGCAATAGTACAACAGTGTAGTGTGATGGGAAAATAGTGCTAGCAGCAATAGCATAGTGCAATGATGGCACAATTGGGATAACATGTTGTGATAGGAAAATAGTGCTAGAAGCAATGGCATAGTGCAATGATGGCACAATTGGGATAGAAAGCTGTGATGGGACAGCAGCAAAAATGTTAAAATTGGCAACTAGGTCCAAAATTCATGCGTGTCATCTTATTCATGGCTGATAATATTTTTATTAGATTCCTCTCGTTGAGAGGTGTAGTATTGATCTAAGGATCGTCCGATTTCGATAAGTATTTATGGAGATATGAATTTATTTTGATTATGGAATTATTATCAAGCTGACCTACAACTCATGTAGGCTTAGAAACCCAACAGTCGCATCTATTCAAACATCATCAGTTGTGTATAAATACAAGAGGAATTTTTCTCATTTGCACTTACTCATCTCATCACATCTCTCTCTCTCTCCTGCGCAGAAAAGAAGGTCTTCTCTACTGCGCAGAAAAGAGTCTCTCTCTCACACATGTGGAAGGAAGCTGCTGAAACTGAAGTTGCAACTGCAGATACAAAGTTTGACCAGAGTGGACCATCAAACCTCCTCTTTTGAACTGCAATTTAGGTTCATTTGAACCTCCTCTAAAGGCTGCAACTTTTGGTGGTGGAACCAAGTCGATCCGATAGTCGGTTTGCGAGATATTAACTGCCCTATTTTGAAGGAAGCTGCTGAAACTGAAGTTGCAACTGCAGATACAAAGTTTGACCAGCATGGACCATCAAACCTCCTCTTATAAACTACAATGTAGGTTCATATGAACCTCCTTTGAAAGCTGCAACTTTTGGTGGTGGAATCAAGTCGATCCGATGGTCGGTTTGTGAGATATCAACTACCCTAGTTTTGATGATGAAGCCGCTAATGCTGATGTCGCTGATCTAGGGTTTGCTACTGCTGATATAAATCAGATTTATTGTACTATTTCTCTCTACTGAATTATTGAAGATAAAAGAATATTTGATCAAAGGTTTTCCCCACACATTGTGGGGTTTGTCTCTTGTCTTGGCTTGTTTTCTGTCGATCATTTAATGTTCTATCTGTACTTTACTTTATGTACATGTCATTGCTAATTTGTGGAATATAATAAGAAAAGGAAGTAAACTATTATAAGCATAGAACATACCATAATTAACATGGTATCAGAGTTGAGGTGAAGACAAAGCCCGAGCGAGAGTAAGAGCAATCACTGAAGAGAAGATAGGCAAGCCTATCCTAGAAGATCAAGGAGTGCTGGACCATGTAAGAGGCAATATTGTTGAGCCTCCATCAAATGCATCTGCTGCTGCCAGGTACAAATGGAAAACCAGAGAAGTCAAAACAAAGAAGATCATCTGGGACTCTATCGACAAGCACTTGGTGGCCTACATCTCTGACCTGAACACCTCCAAACAAATCTACGATAGACTGGTGAGTTTACTTAAAGTTAATGATGTAAATCAAGTTTTGTTTCTTAGAAATAAGCTAAGGGAAATCAAGAAGGGTAAAGATGAGAGTATGCAAGCATACTTCTTAAGAATCACCGAGATCAAGAATGATCTCCTATCTATTGGGGAAAATATTACTGATAGGGAAATGGCACTCACGACTCTTGGAGGATTACCATCCGAATGGTATCTATTCAAGACTACTCTTCTAAACAATCATATAATTCCTGGTTTCAAGGAATTAATGGCTAGACGCATTCTAGAAGAAACAAGGGTAGAAGAGCAAGAAATGCCCTTTCCTAAAGGTCCTCCTGCTACCTTTTCTTCTCATGCTAAGACAAAAATAATTCCGAGTCTAAATCGAAAAGAAAGGTTGGAAGAAAAGGACGATGTTACATTTGCAATAAAGTAGGTCACTATGCAAGGGAATGCCCTGATAGAAAGGACTCTCACCATGACGATGATCAAAATCCCTCTCATGGTAATCGAAGGGATGGAAAATTCAATAGCAAAGGTAAAAGGAATGTTGGAAATCAAGGAAGAGGACAACCATTCAAGAAGGCTAGAAATTCTAGGATGTATTAAATGCACTTGACCTCTGAAAGAACCTGCTGTCCATCTCGGCAATGGAAGACAAAGGTTACAAGGTAACCTTCAGTGATGGCAAGGTACGCACATGGAAAAATAATGTTAAAGATGCCTTTTCTCTTGGGTTTCATGTTGATTCATTATATCAGGTCAATGGAAGTCCGCTAGGTGTCATGTCTATGACACATCTCTTTAGTCCAAACATTAGCATCAAAGGTTTTCCCACCTTCATTATAAAGCTCTACTCGGTGTAAGAAAAATGGTGATAGGGATGCTCGAATTCCGAGTAGATAAAGAAGGTGTATGTCCAGGATGTGCCAAAGGAAAGATCAAAATGGGACCATTCCCCTCAAGCCAAAGCAAGACCTCCGATATATTATAGTTGGTTCACTCAGGCATACCTGAGATCGGCATTAAGAGGGAGACTACTACACCACATACTCTAGGGCAGAATGGTGTGGCACCGTACGATTGTGGAAGTAGTCTCTATGGGTAGATGATGTAACAATTCTTGATGTGGAAGAACCAATGGATCCTATTTATCCACCTGAGCCTTCCTCTTCCCGGAAGAGGCCTTCATGGCTTAGGGGGATACTTGATGATGCTGAAAGACATGCTGCACCCTGAGGAACCTTCCGTGAAAGTAAGAAACGCAACAGATATCAGGGATACCTGACCAGTATGAGCACAATCATACAAAATGAGCCTTCATCTTTCTCAGATGTCGTCAAGCATCAAGTATGGAAGGATGCTATGACCATTATGGAGAATGATGTCTGGGAAGTAGTTCCTAGACCCCAGGACAAGACAATTGTTACTTTAAAATGGTTTTACAAGATAAAGTTGCAGCAAATGGAAGTACGGAATAGTATAAGGCTCGTTTTGTTACTCGTGTTTTCTCCTAGAAGGAAGGTATAGACTATGATGTGATATTTGCATCTGTTGCCAGATATACGACCATCCACTTGATCATAGCCCTTGTGGCTTCACAAGGATGGAACCTACATCAGATGGATGTCAAGACCGTGTTCTTGCATGGTTTGATCAAAGAAGAGGTCTACGTGGAGCAACCCGAAGGATTTGAGATTTATGATTGAAAATCTCATGTATGCAAGTTGAAGAAGGCTCTCTATGGGCTGAAGCAAGCACCCTGAGCATGGTATGAGAGGATCGATAGCTACTTGATGAAGCTAGGATTCACTAGGAGTGAAGCGGATCCTAACCTTTACTTTAAGGTTGAAGATGACAAGCCTCTCCTACTAGTGTTGTATGTGGATGACCTCTTTCTAATAGGTGCATACCCTCTCGTTCACAAATGTAAGAGGGAGTTGGCTTCTGAATTTGGAATGAAGAACCAAGGACTTGAAATGTGGCAGAAGCCAAGGGAAATTTTCCTATATCAAGGAAATATGTGGTGAAGATTCTGAAAAGATTTGGTATGGTGGACTGCAAGCCTGTGACTACCTCGAGGATCTTAACTTTCAAAAGTTATATGGTAGTGATGTTAGACCAGATTTAGGAAATGCCTTTGATTTTCAAAAACTCATTCGCGTTGATGTTCTTGGTGAACCTCCATCCGAACATATGTTTTGTAGTTAGAATTTTGAGCTCATATTTGGTTGAGCCTCACTAGATTGGTGCCAAGAATCCTCTGAGATGTCTTTAGGACACAATCTCTCATGGATTGAGATACACTGCCAGAAATATGAAACTGCATGATTATTCGAATGTTGATTAGGCAGGTAGTGTGGAGGATCACTGGAGCACTTTTTAGTGTTGTTTCTCTTCAAATTATACTTCGATATAATGGATGAGCATGAAGTAAAAGTCAGTTGCCATAAGCGCCACTGAGACCTGATACATATCTATGAGTATGATCTCGTATGAAGCTGCCTGGTTGGGGAAGCTCTTCAGTGAGCTGCTTGAACACATACCATGGTGATTCTCTGTAACAACCAGAGGTGGGATTCTATTATTGAGGAATCCCTTATTCATCAATTGCTCTAGCAGATAGACATCATCTGGGATATGGTAAGTCGATAAGCAAGGAGGCTCCATCACATTAAGATGATGTACAGGTTGATACACATTGTCAAAGCCTCGAGGAAAGATCTAATCTGTGATTTTCCCAAACGACTTGGAGTCGTCAAGAAACCCTTGTACAAGGGTCCTGCATGTTGCATACATTGAGCTCTAGGAGCTTTGAGGGCTTACAGTTCTTACTGGAGCAACATACGACCACAGGGTGACTCACCCTCCCCTGGTGGTGCATAATGGATCAAGTTGATTTGCTCTCTTGTGGGACAAGATGATTGACTCTCTTGTGGAACAGGATTATTCGCTCTCCTGTGTAGCTGGATGATTAGTTCTCCTATGAGGCCTGGATTGATGTGTTCTCCATGGTGATTATAGCAGGATTGATGTGTTCTCCTGTGAGGCTTGGATTGATGTGTTCTCCTGTGAGGCCTGGATTGATGTGTTCTCCATGGCGATTGTAGTAGGATTGATGTGTTCTCCTGTGAGGCCTGGATTGATGTGTTCTCCATGGCGATTGTAGCAGGATTGATGTGCTCTCCTGTGAGGCCTAGATTGATGTGTTCTCCATGGCGATTGTAGTAGGATCGATGTGTTCTCCTATGAGGATAGGATTGATTAGTTCTCCTGTCGAGGCATCCTACCCATGCAGTCTGGGACTCATGGGAAGTACCTCTCATCTGATCAATGAGGAGGGAAATGAAGTTAGTAGTACCGATGGACGCATCACTATATCTACTGCACTCCCTACGCTAGGATGACCTCCATTGATCTGGGATCAATGATACTGGTCTGGGACTAGTGGTAGGAATGGTACATTCTATGACACTAACTTTGGGTCAGGTTATTACTAGTTTGGGACCAGTGGTACGCACTCTGAGACTGACTTTCAGTCAGTGGAGGATGTTACTGGTCTGGGACCAGTGGTAGGAGTTGTAAATACTATGAGACTGGTCTGGGACCAATGGTACATACTCTGAGATTGACTTTGAGTCACTATGATACATCCTTGATCATTTCTTCTTCTTCATAATTCGGACAAAAGCAGAGTAGAGCAGAACAGAGTAGAGCAGTAGAGATCAGTACAAGGCAGAACAAGCAAAATCAAAGCAGAGCAGAATAGAGCAGAGCAGGACAGGAGTTAGGCTGTACAGGGCAGTGCATTTGATGGATGAATAGTAGCGATCGACAGACAGATTGCAGATGAAGTTCTCCCTAGTTGAGAGGGATTGTTAAAATTGGCAACTAGGACCAAACTTCATGTGGGTCATCTTATTCATGGGTGATAATATTTTTATTATATTCCTCTCGTCGATAGGTGTAGGATTGATCTAAAGATCATCTGATTTCGATAAGCATTTATGGAGATATGAATTTATTTTGATTATGGAATTATTATCAGGTCGACCTACAACTCATGTAGGCTCAGAAGCCCAATAGTCGCATCTATTCAAACATAATCAGTTGTGTATAAATACAAGAGGAATTTTCCTCATTTTCACTCACTCATATCATCACATATCTCTCTCTCTCCTGCGCAGAAAAGAGGATCTTCTCTACTACGCAGAAAAGAGTCTCTCTCTCACACATGTGGAAGGAAGCTGCTGAAACTGAAGCTGCAACTGCAGATCCAAAGTTTGACTAGTGTGGACCATCAAACCTCCTCTTCTGAACTGCGTTGTAGGTTCATCTGAACCTCCTCTAAAGGCTGCAACTTTTGGTGGTGGAATCAAGTCCATCCAATGGTTGGTTTGCGATATATCGACTGCCCTAGTTTGAAGGAAACCGCTGAAACTGAAGCTGCAACTGCAGATCCAAATTTTGACCAACGTGGACAATCAAACCTCCTCTTCTGAACTGCATTGTAGGTTCATCTTAACCTCCTCTGAGGGCTGCAACTTTTGGTGGTGGAATCAAGCCGATCCGACGGTCGGCTTGTGAGATATCGACTGCCCTAGTTTTGATGATGAAGCAGCTAATGTTGATGCTACTGATCTAGGGTTTGCTACTACTAATATAAATTAGATATATTGTACTATTTGTCTCTGCTAAATTATTAAAGATAAAAGAAGATTTGATCAAAGGGTATCTCCACACATTGTGGGGTTTGTCTTTTGTCTTGGCTTGTTTTCTGTCGATTGTTTAATATTCTATCTACACTTTACTTTATGTATATGTGATTGCTAATATGTGGAATTTAATAAGAAAAAGAAGTAAACTGTTATAAGAATAGAACATACCATAATTAACAAAAACAATGGGATAGCAAGCAAACATGGAATGACAATATCACTAACAGTGGGATAACAGTATGCCACATGGGACAGCAGTGGCAACATAAGGTGCAAAAGTATGATGTGTGCAACATGGTTATCAGGTCCAGCATAGTGATGATGGGTCCAGCATGGTGCAGCACGGTGAGGTGTAGCATAATGACGAGGTGCAATACAATGATGGGTGAAGGAGTCACCTTGGAGAATCAGTTGAAGCAGAATGTCTTCAATTGAGTTCAACTATCTCATGTATCATCTTCTTAGAGATGATCTATGCTCTTATTTAGATAAGTCAAAGTGTTGACTTTTGTTGTAATTGTACTATCTCTCTCTCTCTCTGCTAAACGATTGAAGAAACATATAAAAAGAATTGATCAAGGGTTTCCCCACATTGGGGTTTTTCCCTGGCTAGCGCCACATCTTGTGTCCTCTTGTCTTGGCTTGTCTTCTGTGATTTATGTTTATGTTCTATCTGCAATTTACTTTAATGCTAATGTGATTGCTAATCTGAAAAGGATATTGTTCTAACTAAGAAAATTGAAATCAATTACTCTAAGCATAGAAAATACCTCAAATTAATATGGTATCAGAGATGAGGTGAAGACAAAGCCCAAGCAAGAGTGAAAGAGAAATCACCGAAGACAATTGGGAAATGACAAAAGGATCAATGGATTTCTCATCCCTCTTCTAATTCACCAAGGGTGAAGTCGAAGTAGAGAATATTGTCATAATGGCACAGCGGAAGTTTCTGATGGCCTATAGATCACTTCAATGGGATGTCTGGATCTAAGGGTGGAAGGAAAGTAAGTTTGATCATTATGCGAAGGAGTGTCTGAGATAGGGACACATCACTTGATGATGATAACAATCATTCCAAGGAAATATTCAATGATCGGAGGAATGACAAGTAATGCAGGTCATCAAGGAAATGATTGACTCTTCAAAGAAAGTAAGGAACCCCAGGTATGAAGAATGAAATGTTGTTTCTGATAAGATAAACAATCGTTATCTTGTATTGGCCCTCTCGTTCAAATTCTTTGGGAATCTAGCTTATTGATTGTAGTGCTCCAAGGCACTTCATCAGATAGAAGTGTGCTCTCTCTAATTTCGTAGAGATGGAAACAATCGTGGGATTATACTTGGAGCTAATGCCACCTATCCCATAAAGTGTATATGGAATGTTACCCCTCAATTGAATCAGGGTAACTCGATTAATTTACAAGAATCTCTTTTGTGTACCCGATCACAAGAAGAACCTGGTGTCCATTTTGGCAATGGAAGTAAAAGATTTCAGGGCCTCCTTTTCCTCTAAGGTGTGGTGTTTATACTCTACATGACTATAAGCATGTAGAGAAGGAAGCATAAAAGATAAATATGCTAAATCTCACTACCATTCCTAATAGGTGATTTGACCCAAGGAAAATCGTCTATAATGTACTTGAACAGGCAAAACTCACAAAGTTTGATCGTATAGAAGATGATTTTGATGACTTATTTTCTTCAGCGGAGTCATTATTTCAGGTCCAAACACTAGCTAAAATGAGATATAACGACGAAGGGTTAGTAGAATTCAATAAACTCAGAGAGCAGAGGTTACAAACTCTGCCTCTGGATTTACTAGCTACTATCCCGACGACACAATCAAGCAAGCCTGAACAATGACTCATCAACAAACCCCCTGCTACATCAAAGATTCTTGAGACAGATAAAGAGAAAGAGCAGGAGGAAGTACAGAGGAAAGAGCAGGAGGAAGTACAGAGGAAAGAGCAGGAGGAAATATAGGAGGAAGAGAAGAAAAAGGAGCAAGATAAGGGCAGCGAGAATGTCAATGTGGATACCCAGATTGATCCGAAATTGCTCCAAGAATGGCAACAATTTGACTCTATCATAAGCAATCTGGAAGGTCCAAAAGTTGCCGATACACCCAAAGCAACAGATACACAAGATGCAACATCAACAAAGGTTCCGAGTCAAGGAACTAGCGGCATACCCCCTAGCACAGATTTAGAAATAATTCCAAAGGATCCCTCGGATCAAATCATTTTGCAGGTGGAGGATATACCTCCATTAGATGTCTTTTACAGCCCAAAACACAGGGCCGTAGTGAAGCAACAGCGAAAAAGGAGAAGGCTTGATCAACCCTCCCTGTTTCCAGAACAAACAAAGACAACCAACGTAGTTTGGAAAGAGGAGTTTGATCTTTCTGATGACCTAATGAAGCTTTCCCAATATGTCGGAGCCTATTCGGCGGCCACCATGGACAAGGCATCGGAAGTGAGTAATCTACTAAAAGAAAAGGACCAGGCAATTATTTTGTTGCAAACACAACTGTCGGAAGCACAACAGAAAGTTGAACAATTGGAACATCAATTGTCAACACAACAACAATTAAATAATCAACTGAATAAGCAGTTACTTGAAGAAAAACAGAGATTAGACTCGAGCGCGATTCAAAGGCAGAAAGAATTATCAGAAGCATTGGCAAAATTGAAGACGATGAATGAACTAATGGCGAAAATGAAAGACGAGCAAATTGCACAGCTATCACTTCAAATAGAGAAGTTCAAGACTTTTCCACAACCTACTGATTTCAGAACAGAAGCGCTGCAAATTAATAAGGCTTTGGTGACACATATAAGACTGTTGTGTCATAATATTTCTCAGGTTGAGCCCCTTTGTGATATAACAGTATCGATAATCGATAAATCAATTGATGCTAGATAGGATTTAGAGCAGGCCGATGAGACCTTGATAGATTTTCTTACTTGGAAAGACACTAGTGAGGAACAGGCAGCAAATCTGCCCAAAATCCTACAATCACATAAGAAAATCCTATTCTTAGAATGGCAGTCTCAGTTGATGAAGGTAGAGAGAGAAGTTTCTAGATGTAAATTATCCACAAGTAACTTGATTGAATTAATCAATAACACTCTCGATTTATCTAATATGATTTCACAATGTACCCCAGGTAAATTGCTATCAACTAAAACATTGGAGCACACATGTAATCAGGAGCTAGAAAAGAATGGAAGGTTAATCGCAGGTATTCAAAGTTTAACTTGGGACACCTATTGGTTGTTCCTAGTAAAACCATACAGCCAGAGAGCCGCCCTCAAGTGTCTAACAGATGCAATCGGTTGTATCATTCCTGATATACACGATGCCACATACTCGGCTCAGCTCCATTCTTGTCTCAACCGCCCTCCAGAATTGGAACCGATGCTTGCAATCTGCCAACTCAGATCAAAGGGAAAACAACTAAAGTGATGAATCATGCTACCGATTACCAACAAACGTGCTGTGGAGAAGATATTCAAGATACAGTTGTACCAATTAAATAGCATTTTATTTTTGTAGTTAGTTAGTTTAATTAAGTATTGATAGACCCTTTCATGCATTTAGAAAGGGTCCTCAGTTTTTGTATAAGACTAAAACCTGGAAGTTGCACTATTGTACTTCCGGTATATTTTTATGAAGATTGGGCCATTGTTCCAAATTTTAACGAAGAAGATTTTATGTGGATGTGCACTATTGCCTTGATAGAAAGTATCTCTGAATTGAAAGAAGGAATTCGAATTGTGATTGATATTGGGAATGATTTACAGCACATATGGCACTACTATCTATGATCTGAATTCATTCTTTTATGTGAATTGTTATTTGATTACTCTTGCTATTATTGAATATATGTATGTGTTTCCAACATCATTCTTTATATTTTTCACTATTGGATGTTTAAAGGATGTTATTATTTTAGTCATACATGTATCAATAATATATAGAAGATAAGTGTAACAATGTTTTATTAATTACTTTTTTCAACTATTTGAACAAAGCAATTATTATATAAATGAATGTCTTTGTTTAACAACTAGAGTCATCTATATGCTAATTTGTGAATAGATATTATCAAACTTTGCACTTAGAAATAGAAATTTCCCGGGATAGAATAGTTATTCCTATTTTTGCTTATTTTAGATTAAATCATTCATCCATTACCATTTTATTAGAAAACCAATCACTTATCCATCCCCTTTTTATTCATCATTGGGAGACTGGTCCCATTATCTCCAGTCGGAGCCACCACACCAAACGGAAAAGGAGTTGTATTAAGGTCTGGACCGGGTGGTTTTCCCCAATGTTGTTGCAACGATTTTTGAGGCATCAACATTTTTGGCGCTAGAAGGAGGGCATGAACTATGAATGGCAAGTAAATCAAAATCTATTGATCATTTCGAGAGTAAATCTCCCTCTACCTCACCTCGGACCTCCTGTTTGCATTCTGGAACACCAGTATCCAAACGAGAAGAAGAGGAATCAACTACCACTGCTCAATCCCATCATACTTCAGAACGATTAAGTCCCGAGTCTCCTGAAGTTCAGTCTCTCATCCAAAAACTTCAAGGCTTTTCGATATCACCACAGAAATCTAAAGTATCTCAAGGCAGTGAGACTTCACAATTCAATCTACCTCACCCTCTCACTAGACTTCAAAGCGGAAAGCTCGGTATTGAACCTACTGAGTTGCCTTTACCAAAAAGGAAAAAGGCTAAAAAGAACACTGAAGGATCTGACAGTGAGACCTTTTCTTCATCATCTTCCATTTCATCTTCTCCAGTGCGAAGTCAAACATCCACTCCCCCATTACATATTGTTGTTCACCAGGGATCACCAACTTCAACATCACAACCTGTTCAATCTTCAATACTAACTCCTCCCCAAACACTTAGAATTTCATCAGCAATTGTTATTAGTTCTAAGATGGCTCAGAATCTATGGAATAGTCCTGGTGCGGTCACTATGCCTACACCATTACATCCATTACCTGATTATCCTGAGAAATGGTTACCGAAATTTAATCCAGATGCTGGAACATTAGCCGAAGAACATATTAACAAATTCATGTTATCAGTTAATCTAAAAGGAGTAACAGAAGAAGATGTTGTCGTTAGGCTTTTCCCCTACACTTTACAAGGACCAGCTGGGTCTTGGTATTTTTCCTTACCCTCTGGATCCGTTACCAGCTGGAACATCTTTCAAGAGCAGTTTCTCACTAAGTATGGTGATGATATATCTTTAGCGACACTAATTAATGATCTTTCGAATCTAAGGATTGAATCTAGAGAACCTATCAAAGAGTTTAACTCTCGATTCAATAAACTCTTGAATATGATTCCGACCGACTCCAAGCCAAGTGAGCAAATCAGAAGCGAGTGGTATATAATAGCCCTACCTTCAAATATAGCCATTTTTGTTGATAGGGCTGCAAAACCAACTTTAGCTAAAAACATGAAAGAAGCGCTCGTTGTAGATAAATGCATTATTGCTTTAGAAAAGAAAGCTACTCTTGAAGATAGGAAATCGAAAAAAGTTTCTTTTAAAGATGATTCAAAGAAGAAAACCCCTAAAGATCCATACGATATGGAGGGTCTACAAAAGGTCCTCAAAACAATGTCAAATGAAATGGTTGAAATCAAAAAACAAGTAGCAGAAACTTCAACAAAGAAGCCATTTAGGAATTTTAAGAAACCTGAGTCAAAACCACCAAATGTTATATCTAATGCAGACTCAGATCTTGAAGGGGAAGAAGAAGATGAAACAGTTTCACCATCCGGTGAACCCGAAGAAGAGGAAGTTATCGAATGCCATGGAATGTGGGACTTCATATTACCCAACTCTGACACAAAAAATGAACAAGAAGCTTTCCATGTGACTACCAGGAGTAAAGGTACTCCTGAACCTATTCAGGAAATCTCAAAGAAAAGCAGTGCATGTACTACTACTACAAAGGAAAAGGTACCCACAAAGAAGTCGTCCACAACATCACCTAAAAATCAACCATCATCCTCAAATATACCTTCAACATCTAAGACGTTGGTAGTATCAGATTCAATGAATTAAAATATTATTGATGATATGAAGAATACAGAGGCAAACATTACTATGTTTGAACTTAGCAAACTCAAACATAAGCAAAAATTGCTTCTTAAGGAACTAAATGCAGTTTCTTCTTCAACTCTTCCTAGTGTTGTGATCTCTAAAGCTACAAATGATCCAGGTCAACCACCTTCTAGTGGAATTGAAGCTACTGATACAATTTTAATCGGAGACAGATCAAATTCCCATACTCCCCCTTTCCTCTTGACCTATGAGATCTATAATCCAAACCTACACAACTGTTTGATTGACTTAGGGGAATCCTCTAATATAATGCCAGCTTCAGTTTGTTCCAAACTGAACATTGAACCCCAAAAGTCTGCAATTCATATTGTGTAGTTGGATAGAACCAAGGTCCAGGTTTTAGGGGAAATCAACTCTGTAACTATCAGGTTATCAGCTGATCCATGAGTGGTTTAGAGAATTGATATTTTAATTGCCAATATACCTGAATTTTATGGTTTAATATTGAGTAGGGATTGGTGTTAGAAACTCCACGGTTATATTTCTACTGATTGGTCCCATATGTGGCTACTCTATAAAGGAAAGCCAAAATCAAATCAAAATCGATCAGGAGAAACATATGACCCATACTGTCACTGAATTTGAACAGGAGAATCAACCAATAGCATTTAATAACAATATTTTGGGGAATTACTCTTCCAAATCATTCTTTGGCAATTACACTGCCCAACCATCTCCTTTCTCAATGAATAATTTCACATCCCAAATCGAAATTTTTTCACAAACTGATAGATCAAGATGTGTCAATATTGCTGAGAAAAATGTAAGTAAAATTGTTGATAATTCTTTATTTTGGTCACTATACTTTGATGGGTCTAAATCCAATGAAGGTGTAGGAGCAGGGTGTATTTTAGTTAGCCCTGAAGGAGAAAAAACTATGTCATCATGTAGGTTGGAATTTGAATGCACAAATAATACAGCTGAGTATGAGGCCTTAGTTCAAGGACTATATAAAGCTATTGGTATTAAAGTTCAATATTTGAAAGTGTTTGGTGACTCAGAGATTGTCATAAAACAAGTTAGAAATATAATTCACTATCTTTCTAGTCACCTCAAGCACTATTAGTCTTTGGTCCAGAAACTTATATCTCAATTTTTAGCATTCAACATTTCTCCTATCCCTAGATCCCAGAATGCAGCAGCAGATTTGCTAGCCAATGTTGCTTCTAAACTCCTACCTTCCGAAGATTACAGCCTAGACATATTTTCAGTAGATTTAATTTTTAGATCATCAATTCCTGACAATGTCACCAATTGACGAGTGTTCAACCATGACGAAGAAATTTTAAATTTATTGACTTCCAACAAGTCCTACGATGATCAAATCATTGATGAAAGTGATCATGACCTTCAAATGAAGGAAAAGCAGGAAGAAAACTCAATACCAAAACCAGTGGTTAAACTAGAGGATCTCTACAAAATTAAAGATAGGTTTAAACATGTAACAAATTCAAAGCTCCAAATTTCCACTTTAAGATTTGAGTTGATAAACCTATGTACTGAGGAAAACCCTCAAAAAATCAATTTAGGATTAGGACTTTCTGTGGAAGAAAGAACAACATTCATTAGGTTATTAAGAAAAAATAAACATGTCTTCGCTTGGAAATATGATGATTTAAAAACATATGCTACATCAATCATTCAGCATACTATTCCAATGCTTTCTGAACAAAAACCAGTCCAACAGAAGTTAAGGAAAATTCATCCTAACTTAGAGAGTCAAATAAAATCCGAATTGAATAAAATCTTGAAGGCTAAGATCATTTTTCCTGTCCGGCATTCACACTGAGTCTCCAATATGGTGTCTGTTAGAAAGAAAAATGGCGACATCCGGATTTGCATAGATTTCAGAAATCTTAATAAAGCAAGCCAAAAAGATAACTTCCCATTACCTACCATGGAGCAGATACTCCATTCAGTAGCTGGTTCTGAGTTAATGTCCTTTTTAGATGGTTTTTCAGGATATAACCAAATTTTGGTCCATCCTGTTGACAGGCTTAAAACTACCTTCAAAACTAAATGGGGAACTTATGCTTACCAAAAAATGTCTTTTGGACTTATCAATGCAGGAGCTACATTCCAAAGAGCGATGGATATAGCATTCAAAGGATTGATCAATAAAAAAGTAGTTGTCTATTTGGATGATATCACTGTATTTTCCAAGAAAAGGTCTAGTCATTTACATGATTTAAATCAAATCTTTGAACGCTGCAGAAGGTATGGTATCTCACTCAATCCCAAAAAATCCTTCTTTGCTCTTAATCAAGGAAAGCTCTTGGGCTTCATTGTTTCCAAATATGGTATTTATATTGATCCCGATAGAATTAAAGAGATTTCTGATATTCCATTCTCTCATAACAAAAAATCCATGCAGTCATTTTTAGGTCAAATTAAATTTGTTAAAAGATTTGTTCCAGATTTTTCCCAGATTATTTTACCATTGCAAACAATGATTAAGAAAAATTCGGTGTTTAGATGGGGATCTGCAGAAAAAGAGGCATTTGACTCTATCAAACAATCAATAATTAATGCCCCTGCTTTAAGCACTCCCAATTTTTCAAATCATTTCATATTGTATACTCTCGCATCCACTTCGTCTTATGCAGCAGTGCTGAATTAGATTAATGATCAAAGCTTGGAGGCACCAATTTCATTTTATAGTTTGAATCTTCAAGGTGTTGAACTTAATTATTCATAAGTTGAAAAGCAAGCCTTTGGTGTGTACAAAGTTATCAAACACTACAGACCCTTCCTTTTAAAAGCTCATACAAAAGTTATAGTTCCTTTTTTAGCAGTAAGACAATTACTAATCGAAAGGGAATTAGGAGAAAAAAAGGCAAATTGGGTCACAGCATTACAAGAATATGACTTGGAAATCAAGCCAGCAAAGATTGTTAGAGGCCAAGGTTTTTGCAGGTTATTAGCAGGAGCATCCAATATTCAAGAATCAGAGGGTACAGAATGCACTGAAGAAATGAATTAGATAAGTATCACTGATCCTGAATCACAATATGCAGATTTGATCTTCTATTTAAAAAATGGATATGCACCTCCTAATCTTTCCTATAAAAACAAATGTGCCATTAGATTAAAATAAAAAAACTTCATAATTGTAGATGATGTACTTTTTAGGCGAAATTATGATTCAATTTTATTAAGATGCCTAGAAAAACCTGAAGCGCAAAACGTTTTACAGGAACTACATGACAAACCAGTAGGAGGACATTTTGAAGCTGATAAAATAGCCCACAAAATCATTCATGCTGGATATTATTGGCCCACCCTTTTCATAGATACTCATGAATACGTAAGGAAATGCCGAAGTTATCAAATCTCCAGTGGAAGACAAAGAAAACCAATGTTCCCTTTGCAACCAGTCAACATTGAACAACCTTTCAAGCAATGGGGATTGGATATCATTAGGGAAATCACTCCACAATCATCCAAACAACATAAGTATATCCTTACTACTACTGATTACTTTACTAAGTGGGTTGAAGCAATTCCTTTAAAGACAACAAACTCTGAAGTAATTATAGAGTTTATAGATCAATTCATCATTACCAGGTTTGGTGTCCCAAACGCTCTTGTTTTCGATAATGCGTCTTATTTCTCTGGAAATTCTATGTTTGAGTTCGCTATTAAAAGAGGGTTTAAATTGAAATATTCTGCGAATTACTATCCCCAAGGCAATGGTTTAGTAGAATCCACCAATAAAAATCTCATTAAAATCATTAAGCGAACTATTGAGCAGAATCATAAAAAATGGCATAAATCTTTGATATTTGCACTATGGGCTGACAGAATAACATAGAAGGCTTCCATAGGTACTTCTCCATTTAATCTTTTATATGGAAAAGAAGAAGTTCTACCAACCAATTTATTGCTTCCTTCTCTAGCCCTAGTGCAGTTTATTGAAGAAAGTCCCCCATCTTCTATTCAACTAAGACATGATCAAATCTTAAAAGTAGAAGAAGAAAGAGAAAAGGACAAAATTATTCATGCAAAACATCAACAAATTATCAAGTCATCTTTTGATTCAACTTCATCTAGTTCAAAACAATTACAAGTTGGTGATCTAGTTCTAAAATGGGACAAAGCCCATGAAGATAAAGGAAAACACACTAAGTTCCAGAAAATGTGGCTCGGACCATTTCAAATCAACAAGAAGATAGGCCATTCTACTTTCATATTGTAAGATCTATCAGGTAAGAGAGATTCTCTTCTGTTAATGGCCTTATCTTGAAAAAATTCTTAAATTGAGGAGGTAACCCCTTCTCCTTTTGTAAATATTCAATTTTCAGCAAAATTTATGTTCATAGTTTTTAGGATTATTAGGAAATAAAGTTGTATGATATCTTCCATTGGCCTTTGCTATATTGAAAAAGTTGTTCAAAAGAAATAGTTTTGATATTTACTTTTAAAATGGAAACCTTAAACAAAAGGAAAATTTCTAGGAAATTAGGTATGTTTAGATTCTGAAACCCCATTTCATTTTTTGTGAAATCTTCTCGAGATTTAGAAGTATTGTAAATCATTTTAATGTTTTCAAATGGCCAAAAAATGGTTATCAATATCAAAACAGAAACTAATTCAATCTTAGCATATTCAACTCTTACCCTGTCATCCATGCTCTCTTAAGGAGAAAATTTTCCATCCCATTCATCAAAGTTTATGATAACTCAGGGTGTAATTCTAAAATATATTTGATATAAAAGATAAGGGGTCTTATGACAAGCCCGCTTACCATGATCATTGGGGAGTAGTTTAACTGACATTACCAATACTGCATACCAAAATAGGGTAATGACTTATAATCATAAGACAAGGGGTCTCATCACGAGCTAGTTTGTTCAGTTAGATTACAACCAGTGAATGGCATTGTCAAATAGCTGGCCACCAAACCAGGACAATGGCTTTTTATCTTGCAAAATAATAAAAAAGAAAAGGAAATACAAAATATGAAGGCATATTTTTGGATTCATTCTTTTAATTATACTCTAAAATGGATGGAATAATGGACAATCAAATGGTTAAAAGGTATCCCTGTCGAGACTATGAACATTTGCTGGTAGCAGAGGCTCTACCTATGCCAAAGGACTCATTAAAAAGCTAAGTTGGAAAGGTTCTTTGTTTTATCAATATCAACCAATAAAGGCTAATTTAAAACTGAGAATGTATTTAATTTTAACAAGAGAAGGAACTAGCAAAAATAGCTCTTATTAGATTCAGAATTTATGTATACCTAGTTATATTAGAATTTTCCTCTTTTGTTAGATTTCTATATAAAGAAAGTTTAAGTACTGCAACATTTTTCAGAGATAACTGTTTCTCCCAGCGAATCGCCAATTGATGTGCTGTACAACAACCCCCCATTTCATAAAATTTTACCTTTAACTATAATATGAAATGGGTCCCTTTTTAGATTTATGAATAAAATTGGTATCAACTCATCCTTCATCAAAAGTTCTGAAAGAAACAATACATTATAAACCTTTTGATTAAACATAAATCGGTCTTATAAAATAAATATATAATTCTTTATTATTGTGATAAAGCGATCGCAAGATTGCATATCGCAACAACAAGGGATGCATAATGAAAAGACCCATTGGTTTACCCCGATTCGAAAAGTGAATAGCTATCGGATATCGGGAAAGGCAAGCAAGTGTAACAAAAGGCCCTCTCACTTTTCTCCGATCCGATATTGCTATCGGCAATCAGGGAGTGTAGCACACACACGTCAAAGACACCTTTTAAAACTCCCGATGTGAATAAGCTGTATCGCCATCGGGGATCGGGGATTTTGCAATGACACAAATATTACCACTCGAGTATTTCTCTGATTCCGATTAAGATAAAGCTAAGCGCGAATTTCAAAAAATATTGAAAAGGCTTGGGTATATTATGATTAGATTATTATTAAAAGCCTTCCCGTTCCCGATAGCGATTCACTTATGATTATCCGCCAAATATCAAAGCCACGCTTGAATGAATTATTCAGTGAATAAATGATATGATGGACATTTAAATGATTGACAGGTTAAAGTGGCCACAATTAATGGAGCAGTTATGCCCAGATCTCCTCAGAGATTGTATCTGCGGCAGTATTATTTTAGTCCTTCATTATTCATTAATTGATATAACTCTTTAATATTTGGTTCACACCACCTATTCTCTGTATTACGTTCATTTTATCTCCTATGCAGAGCTTCGCCGAAGCAACAATTTCAAGCCAAATGGAGAAGAAATCCAAGATATTTGCAACAACTTCAACTCCCACAATAACAGGACAATCTACAGCTGATCCAGAACCAAGCAAGAAAGAATTAATTTCAGACACTACCTGTCTTGGTCGACAACACTAGCTGGCAAAGCATCTATAATCTAGTTGAAGCTAAAGAGTCTGAAACGGTAACAGTGCAAGCTACTGCAGATTCAACCAAAAAGTCAAAGGCTACCCTAAAGGATTTAACCGACTCTTATCTACACCGAATAGCAGTTCGAGAGAAAATTCTTCCGTATACAAATGTAGTGAGGCAGTTGAGGAAATCCCTGTTACGAATAGAACATTCTGCACAATCGACGGGAGAGTCTTAGGCTTGTTTCAACCTAATGATTTGAGAAAAATGTACCACTTGCCTGAACCACAGAAGAAATACAACAAAGCATTTCTGGAGAAGTTCAGGAGTGAGAATGAAACTGAATCAGCACCTATTCGGGAATGGAGACAGAACCCCACAAGGCACAAGCATGAATCTTCAGGTAAGTACTCTATCGATTCATTATGTTCTCCTTATTGTTACGCCGAGGTGATGATGTGTAGGATTTGGGGATTACATGATTCCGCTAAATTCTTAATTGAAATGGTTCCTTTAATGGAAGCGGTAGTCAATAGTGAGATAATGCATTGGGGAAATATATTATCTGATAAGTAGCCACTGCTATTCTTGAGTTTAGAAATAAAACTCACGTCACCAATAGGTCTATTCCTCTGTTTTATTATGGTGCCTATATTTTAGATACTCTTTGTTTCAACTCTGAATTTCCTGTGCTGGGGTGGAGATGGACTCCACAAGACCCCATGCCGATTCACATTTATCACTAGAAGCTGAGGAAAGCAAATTATAAGGACCACCTATATCAAGTTTGTAATGGTTTTATGTTGCCCATTTACTATGCCATTTTGGATAAGCCTGCTCCGAAGATTTCTTCACAAGCAGAGATTGACCTAATCACTCTAGGAAACTGGTTCAGAGAGGATAAATTCACATACATAAGAGTTTTCGGCAGCCTTGCCAGGCCTCATGTCCTTCCTTTGTACATACCCGACAAGCTATTGGCTAGAGAATTAGCCTATCAGATTACGTCTGCAAGAGCAACCAAGACTCTGAGGACTTCAAAGAAGCAGGTTTGGCCTCCTTTTCCTCTAAGGTGTGGTGTTTATACTCTTCATGACTATAAGCATGCAGATAAGGAAGCAGAAAAGATAAATATGCTAAATCTCGCCACCATTCCTAATAGGCGATTTGACCCAAGGAAAATCGTCTATAATGTACTTGAACAGGAAAAACTCACAAAGTTTGATCATAAAGAAGACGATTTTGATGACTTATTTTCTTCGGTGGAGTCATTATTTCAGGTCCAAACACTAGCTAAAATGAGATATAATGATGAAGGGTTCATAGAATTCAATAAACTCAGAGAGCAGAGGTTGCAAACTGTGCCTCTGGATTTACTAGCTACTGCCCTGACGACACAATCAAGCGAGCTTGAACAACGACTCATCGACAAACCCCCTGATACATCAAATATTCTTGAGACAGATAAAGAGAAAGAGCAGGAGGAAGTACAGAGGAAAGAGCAAGAGGAAATACAGGAGGAAGAGCAGAAAAAGGAGCAAGATAAGGGCATCGAGAATGTCAATCTGGATACCCAGATTGATCTGAAATTGCTCCAAGAATGGCAGCAATTTGACTCTATCATAAGCAATCTGGAAGGTCCAAAAGTTGTTGATACACCCAAAGCAACAGATACACAAGATATAGCATAAACAAAGGTTCCGAGTCAAGGAACTTGCGGCATACCCCCTAGTATAGATTAGAAATAATTCCAAAGGATCGTTCAGATCAAATCATTTTGCAGGTAGAGGATATACCTCCATTAGATGTCTTTTACAGCCCAAAACACAGGGCCGTAGTAAAGCGACAACAGAAAAGGAGAAGGCTTGATCAACCTTTCCTGTTTCCAGAACAAACAGAGACAACCAATGTAGTTTGGAAAGAGGAGTTTGATCCTTCCGATGACCTAACGAAGCTTTCCCAGTATGATGGAGCCTATTCGGTGGCCACCATGGACAAGGCATCGGAAGTGAGTAATCTACTAAAAGAAAAGGACTAGGCAATTGTTTTGTTGCAAACACAACTGTCGGAAGCACAACATAAAGTTGAACAATTGGAACAACAATTGTCAACACAACAACAATTAAATAATCAACTGAATAAGCAGTTACTTGAAGAAAAACAGAGAGTAGAATCGAGCGCGATTCAAAGACAAAAAGAATTATCAGAAGCATTGACAAAATTGAAGACGATGAATGAAATAATGGCGAAAATGAAAGATGAGAAAATTGCACAGCTATCACTTCAAATAGAGAAGTTCAAGAGACTTCCACAACCTGTCGATTTCAGAACAGAAGCGTTGCAGATTAATAAGGCATTGGTGACATAGATAAGACTGTTGTGTCATAATATTTCTCAGGTTGAGCCCCTTTGTGATATAACAGCGTCGATAATCGATAAATAAGTTGATGCTAGACAGGATTTAGAGCAAGCCGATGAGACCTTGACAGATTTTATTATTTGGCAAGACACCAGTGAGGGACAGGCAACAAATCTGCCCAAAATCCTAGAATCACATAAGGAAATCCTATTCTTAGAATGGTAGTCTTAGTTGATGAAGGTAGAGAGAGAAGTTTCTAGATGTAAATTATCCACAAGTAACTTGATTGAGTTAATCAATAACACTCTCTATTTATCTAATATGATTTCACAATGTACTCCAGGTAAATTGCTATCATCTAAAACATTGGAGCAAGCATGTAATCAAGAGCTGGAGAAGAATGGAAGGTTAATCGCAGGTATTCAAAGTTTAACTTGGGACACCTATTGGTTGTTCCTAGTAAAACCATATAGCTAGAGAGCTACCCTCAAGTGTCTAACAGATGCAATCGGTTGTATCATTCCCGATATACACGATGCCACATACTTGGCTCAGCTCCATTCTCGTCTCAGCCGCCCTCCAGAATTGGAACCGATGTTTGCAATCTGCCAACTCAGATCAAAGGGAAAACAGCCAAAGTGATGAATCATGCTGCTGACTACCAACAAACTTGTTGTGGAGAAGAAATTCAAGATACAGTTGTACCAATTAGATAGCATTTTATTTTTGTAGTTAGTTAGTTTAATTAAGTATTTATAGACTCTTTCATGCATTTAGAAAGGGTCCTCAGTTTTTGTATCAGACTAAAACCTGGAAGTTGCACTATTGTACTTCCGATATATTTTTATGAAGATTGGGCCATTGTTCCAAATTTTAACGAAGAAGCTTTTATGTGGATGTGCACTATTGCCTTGATATGAAAGTATATCTGAGTTGAAAGAAGGAATTTGAATTGCGATTGATATTGGGAATGATTTACAGCACATATGGTGCTACTATCTATGATCTGAATTCATTCTTTTATGTGAATTGTTATTTGATTACTCTTGCTATTATTGAATATATGTATGTGCTTCCAACAACATTCTTTATATTTTTCACTATTGGATGTTTAAAGGATGTTATTCTTTTAGTCATACATGTATCAGTAATATATAGAAGATAAGTGTAACAATGTTTTATTAATTACTTTGTTCAACTATTTGAACAAAGAAATTATTATATGAATGAATGTCTTTGTTTAACAAATAGAGTCATCTATATGCTTATTTGTGAATAGAGATTATCAAACGTTGCACTTAGAAATAGAAATTTCCCGGGATAGAATAGTTATTCCTATTTTTGCTTATTTTAGATTAAATCATTCATCCATTACCATTTTATTAGAAAACCAATCACTTATCCATCCCCTTTTTATTCATCATTGGGAAACTGGTCCCATTATCTCCAGTCGGAGCCACCACACCAAACGGAAAAGGAGCTGCATTAAGGTCCACACTGGGTGGTTTTTCCCGATGTTGTTTCAACGATTTTCAAGGCATAAACAAGACCATGTCAGTTGACACATCTCATCTATAGCATCGGAGGCCTACTTTATGCGGCCTTTCCCGATGTGAGTCATATGGTGACATGGATGCCTGAATTCAAAAAGACCATGAAGGTACATGTCTGAGATGTACCAAAGGAAAATCTTAGAAGGGGACCATTCCCCTCATGTAGCAGGTCCACAGGTTTGAAACAACCAGAGGGGTTGGAGATTCATCATCAGGAATCTCATGTGTGTAGGTGGAAGAAATCCCTCTATGACTTGAAGCAAATCACCCTGGATGTAGAATGAGAGGATTGATAGCTATCTGATGAAGCTAAGATTCACTAGGAGTGAAGCCGATCCAAACCATTGCTTGAAGGTTGTGGATGATAGACCTCTCATACTAGCACCTTCTGAGGACAACCTCTTTCTGACAGGTGTAGACCCTCTCATTTGCAAAAGAAAGGAGTTGGATTCTGGATTTGGAATGGTGAACTACAAGCCCATGACTACCTCGATGGAGCTTAACTTTCAAAAGTTATGTGGTAGTGATGCCAGACCAGATTTGGGAAATGCCTCCGAATTTCATAAACTCATTCGCATTGATGTTCTTGGTGAACTTCCGTCTAGATATATGTTTTGCAGTTAGCATGTTGGGCTCATATTTGGTTGAACCTCACTGGGTTGATGCCAATGAATCTTTTGAGATATCTCCGGGGCACAATCTCTCATGAATTGAGATACACTGTCAGAAATGTGAAGTTGCATGATTATTCGAATGTTGACTAGGCAGGCAGTGTGCAGGATCACAAGAAGCACTTCTGATTGCTGGTTCTCTTTGTGTTCTACTTCAATATCCTTGATTAGAAGGAAGCAAAATTTGGTTGCTATAAGCACCACTAAGACCAAATACATAGCTACGAGTATGATCTCGTGTGACACTACCTGGTTGTGGAAGCTCTTCAGTGAGCTATTTGTACACATGATGGATACCACCATGATCTTCTGTGTCAACCAGGGGGGATTCAATTGTTGAGGAATCTCGTATTCTATGATTGCTCTAGCATATAGACATCAAATACTACCTTATCTAGGATATGGGACATCGATGAGCGAGGAGGCTCTATCAGAGTGAAACTGATGTATAGGTCATAGACATTTTGTCAAAGACCCGTGGAAAGGTAAAATTTGTGACTTTCCTGAACGACTTGGAGTCGTTGAGAGACCTTCTTATGAGGGTCCTACATGATGCATGCATTGAGCTTTGGGAGCTCCAGGGGGCTTGGGGTACTTCTTGGAGGAACAAGCAACCACAAGGCGACTCACCCTCCCCTAATGGTGTGTCGTGTATAGGATGGATGGCTCACCCTTCCCCTGTGATACCCCGTGGTGACTTAGGGACAGGATGAGTGGTTCTCCTATCGAGGCATCCTACCCATGTAGTCTGGGACTCATTGGAAGTACCTCTCATTTGGCCAATGAGCAGGGAAATGGGGTTAGGGACCATAGTAGTACTATTGATGGATGCATCATTGTATCTACCATGCTCCCTATGCTAGGATGACCTCCATTGATCTAGGATCAATATGAGTGGTTTCAGTCACTCGCTTTTGATACTCAATCAATTCTTCTTCTTCATGGTTAAATAGAGCATAGTAGTGCAGGCACTGATGGTAGAGATAATACATTCAGACAGATGGATCAACCGATGGAGTTCTCCCTAGTTGAGAGGGAGTGTTAAAATTGGAAACTAGGGCCAAACTCCATGTCAGTCATCTTATTTATGCATCTGATATTTTTCTTGGATCCCTATCATCGAGAGGTGTAGGATTGATCTAAAGATTATCAGATTCTGATAAGTATTCATGGAGATATGAATTTATTTGTGTTATAAGACAATTCGTCAAGGTCATCCAACAACCAAATAAACCCCACATGTGTTCAACGTTTTAGTATAAAAGGAGATGACTTGAGAGTCATCTTACACACACTTCACTCTTGATTTCTCTCCACTTGTTTTTGGTTTTAGTGGAAGAGAAATCTAAGAGAGGAAGCGCTAAAATGTAGAAGGTACAAGAGCCCTAGTTTGAAGCCCTAAATGCATTCTTTACAAGCCCTAATGCAGTTCTAAGAAGGATGCCCTAACGCAGTCCTAAGAAGGAGGATATATGCAGCTATGGAGAAGGTCTTAGTAGCCCTAGCCATAGTCCTACCAAGCCCTAACCTATGACATTTCTATTCATTTATGTGTCTCTGAAATCTACATGGAGAAGGAGGCTTGGAACCATGGTTAGGAGGCTACCCTAGACAGCGTGGAAGGGTTGTATGGACAACGGATTTCTGAGGTAATTTTAAGGGTTAGAAAAATCTGTTTGGGGTTGTTTCAAGTGCAGATTTAGAGTAGGGATGGTAGGAGTCTTAGCAGTAGTTTGAAGGGCCAAAGGGACAACGTGGGAGAGCTTAAAGAGCACTGTGGTATTTCTATGGAGAGGTTGAGTTGTTGTAGGTTACAGTGGGCTTCTTTGAGGCTTGTTTGAGAGCCATCTTGGGTGCAGACACTCGGTAACGAAGACCGCAAATCTAGAGGAGAAAATAGTGTTGTTTAAGGGTTGTTTGGGTGGTGTATAAGGGAGCCACAACTACAACTAGTTGTTGGGCTAGGCCACATGCCATAGCTAGCAGCTAGTGGCCATCTATGTGTTGCGTTTGAGGTAGAACATGAAGACAAAGGCAACATAGGAGTGGAGGCATACTCCCTTGGTAAACCACAGTATTTTGGAGGGTCGATTGTTGAGGTGTGTGAAGGAATAGGGCTATAGGTGATTCCCTAACTATAGAGAAATAGTGCAGCAGTGTAGTGTGATGGGACAGCAGTGCTAGCAACAATGGTATAGTGCAATGATGGCACAATTGGGATAACAAACTCTGATGGGACAACAGTGCTAGTAGCAATGACACAGTGCAATGATGGCACAATTGGAATAACAAGTTGTGATGGGACAACAAAAAAACAATGGGACAGGAAGCAAACATGGAGTGGCAATGTCACTAACAGTGGGACAACAGTATGCCACATGGGACAGTAGTGGCAGCATAAGGTGCAGCAGTATGATGTGTGCAACATGGTTATGAGGTCCAGCATAGTGATGATGGGTAGAGCATGGTGCAACACGGTGAGGTGCAACATAATGATGAGCTACAACACAATGATATGTGAAGGAGTCACCTTGGAGAATCAGTTGAAGCAACATGTCTTCAATTGAGTTCAACTATCTCATGTATCATCTTCTTAGAGATGATCTATGATCTTATTTAGATAAGTCAAAGTGTTGACTTCTATTGTAATTTTACTATCTATCTCTCTCTGTTCAACTATTAAAGAAACATATAAGAAGAATTGATCAAGGGTTTCCCCACGCTGGGGTTTGTCCCTGGCTAGTGCCACATCTTGTGTTCTCTTGTCTTGGCTTGTCTTCTATGATTTATGTTTATGTTCTATTTGCAATTTACTTTAATGTTGATGTGATTGCTAATCTGAAAAGGATATTGAGCTAACTGCAAAAATTGAAATAAATTGCTCTAAGCATAGAACATACCTAAAATTAACACCTATACCTAAGCAGTGCACATCCTTCTCCGCACTCATAGTCCCTCGAGCTATGACACCACCTGAAGGCTGCCGAAATCGGCCAGACAGAGATGTTCTTTACACTGGCGTTCCAAGCATTCCTACTGCCATCCTAGGTATCACAACCAATTGGCTAACTGGCTAACTGTTCACAAATCCCACAACTTTCTTTTAAGTGCATGACTTTTTTCTGACCCTTCGCACCCTCTAAAGTCACTTAATTACCTTTCGTTATATTCATTTGCTCTTTTTATTGACTATGGAATCATATCAACCCCATTTATATTCCCATGGAGTCTTGGCCCCCCATACTCTTTTCATCGAATTAACATGTTTCAACTCACCAACATATGTCTCGCATGTACATGGCATTTACAATACCGGGTTTGACTAGGGGTGTTACATTTTATAATTGTGTCATTGCAAGGGTGGATGAGCCTGGGGAATTTTACAATAAAACCCTAGAGAAGACATGATGGTCTAGGCTTTGATGTCATATCCCCAATAATTAAATTTTTGTCTAAGGAACATTTCCAGGATCCTTGTGATTATCAATGCTAGACACTTAGAACCGATGCTTGGAGAGTTAGGCAGATCCAAAAACTCAACAACATTGTTGAAGTTTCTAAGTTTACTTAGTTTAGAAACCCTTCATGCACGTTTTCTGATTTATTCCTACCTACTTGTTAATTTTCCTTTAACAAGTTATTTACAAAGTAAATGCTGAAAATAAACACCATTGCATGCTCAACATATTATAGATCAGAAACTAAAAGAAACAGGAACAAACACACCACATGACACCATTATTTTCGGACAAATGTCCCTAGAAAAAACCAATGTGGGAAAACCGGTGCAACTATCTGAGGGTTTTCTTATTAAGCAATATCAGAGTATAATCTGGGTGCCGAAACTGGCCTACCCAACAAAGGAATTTCTTAACAGCTATGCCTCATAGTTTGAGAGAAATCTCTCGGCTGAAACCTCAGAAAATCCTTCCAACAGTTCCTCGGCACAAAACTGCTCTACAACCCCAACGTCTGCCCAATCTGGACTACATCAGCCCCTCTCTATCTCACGTTGGCCCTGCGTTAGCCTTTCAAGGCCTGTGTCAGTCCTAGGAGACCCTACATCAGCTTTGGGAGCCTCTGTGTCAGCTGCGCTGGCCCATCTGGTGCTCTACGCAACACTTGGTTGCCTCTACGTGAGCCCTTGCTGGCTCTGCATCACCCTCCTTGGTTGTTGCACTGCTCTCTCAGCACAAAATCTTCCTTCTCTGTTGCTCTATACTCAATGCCACTCAGCTACTTTCCCGATCACTAATTCTATCTCTCTTAGCAAACCCCGCTCTAGAGAATAGAATGACTGATCATCTGGTGTACCCTCCAAGTGACCCTCAAGCCTCCTCTTTCCCAATGACATCTCAACGGCTGACATTAAGTCCCTAATCAACGGCTAAGATTAGATCTATCTTGATCCATGTCTTTTGGACCACTCTAACATAGATTCATATTAATACACATTAATATTTTATTTTCCCTAAGTTTAGACTTAGGGACTCCATTAAAAATATTAATTAATTTAATATCTCCTAATCTGTTTAGAATCTACCCAAACCCTTTCTGGATATTGGAGATCTCATGTTACCCAACCTCTCCACCAAATTTCAGGGCTAGAGCACATCCAATAATACCCCAAATCAACACTCCCTCTTAATGAGGATTGTGCTCTAGCAATACTCTTCACTGAGTACTACTTTGATCATCCGACATCGGTACCTGTGCTGATGCTAGGCCTTCCTGCCCAATATCCTCTGCAATGCTACCTCCTGTACTGCTGACCATGGTTATGCCATTGCCACTTCTGCATCTGTAAAACAACTCCCTCTGCATCTGTGCTGCTGCTGGTCCTTTCTCCCAGCACTGCACCTCCTCTCATCATGTTGCATTGTGCTGCCCACTACTGCACTGCAACTCAGTTACTAAGAATTAAGTAACTGATATCCCAACTGACCTCCCTATTATGCTATAAATGCCCACTGATGCTAAAGCTCCCTCTGCCACTGACAAGTTCTCCCTCTCTCTGACCTCTATGCTATTGCAACAACTCCCTGCATCTTGCACCGTTGCACACCTCTCTGTTCCTTCCTGCATTGGTGAAACAT